>JAOTQE010087954.1:0-15012 GCA_025631205.1 Nesometra sesokonis
ATGTTGTTAAATGAATGAATGAACAGGTCCATCCTGCCTACCTTACTTTAAAATACGATCATAATCTTAGGCCTAGGATGGCCTTAGGCCTAGGTAGGTAGGCCTAGTTTCTTTGCTCAGAATTGTTAAAATTATTGATAAAGTACAATTCAATCAACAATAATTTAGTCTTCAAAATTAAATAATTTAAAGTTATAAAATAAATATTCATAAATTTTACCAACTATCCACATGATATTGGCTTGAAATTTAACAAGTTGAATATGGGGTTCCATACAAATTGTCGGCGGCCGATTACGTCGGCGGCCGAAAACGATCTATAGGCCTACCCCCAAGGTAGGCCTAGGCCTAGCTCAATTTTCCAAAATTAAAAATTACTGAAATTAAGTCTCCAAAAACCAATCTGGATTTCAAGCTATCTGGATGTGGTGCACTTCTGTATTAGCGCCATATCCACTTCCATAAAAATAAGATTCCACGAAAGACTAATAATATCCAGGCCTACGATAAACCGCATCTACCCCAGCTAGCTAAGGGAACGCGGTGATGACGGTGTTTGCTGTCGGCGGTGCACCTTCTCTCCTGCCTCACGTAACACAAGACGAGGAGCCTAGAAAAGTTTTAGCGTAATATTAAAACAAGGTTAGTATATTATTTTTTAAGAACTGTATTTATACTACAATTATTGTTAATTCATTTTCAAAAGTTACCTTATCTCCATCTTTAAAATGTTCCGAGAAAATTGGATTTATAAAACAGAAACATAGAACTGCCAACAAGGCGGCTGCCATCTTGATTTTTTACGTCACTCAGCCTAAAACATTGCCAGAAAATTTAACTGATCTATGAAAAATACACGAAATCCACGTATTATAAAGGGGTTAATTTTAAGTAAAGAAAAACACGATTAAATTATAATTATTGATTAAACTAAACTTAAAATGATAACTTGATCTGTTCTTTTAAATAGTGAAATAACTAACTAATCATTTGGAATGATTTCTCAATTTTGTAACATTTTTTAAGGATCTCACTGCTGACCGACTGGATTGAAAGTCTATCACGTCGCTTAGTTTTCTGACGCTTTTTTGGTCTTCGTATTTTTCTTATGATTTAATCAAACCATTACTGCGCATTAAAATAACTTAGTAGAATAATGGCCACCTCACAACATAAAGTACAAGCATATTTGGAAAAACACAGAATTGGCGCACTTTTTGAGGTAGGCCCTAGGCTAGACTTAGAAATCTAGGCTAGGCTTGTAGCTCGGCCCATGATTGCTTGTTGGGCAATATGGCTAGTCAGGTTGGCTAACTACCTAGCCTGGTCAGTTCGCCCTCAGTTTTTTGGCTCATAGAATAATACTTCACGTAATTTTATTTAAATTAGCATCATTAATATTAGGCCTAAGCTTGTCCTAGGGGCCTAGCCTAGGCCTAGACAAAAAAAGTAAAACAATTGAAGAATAGGCTAGAAAGAAGAATTAAGAAAAAAAATGGAACAGCAATCCAGAATATATGGGCCTACACTACACTACAGTGATTAAAAATCATTGTAAAATAATTTTATTTGGCGTTTATCATCCGGGGTCAAGATGCCTGTCTCATGTTCAAATTTAGTATTGCTGAACTCAATTCTACATGACTCCATATTTTATGAAAATAGTAGGATTTTTTTATTTCAAATGATTAGAATTAGTCTACGTCTAGACCCTATGTGGTTAAATAAATATACTTTTCATCTTGTATAATGTATTCATACCATTGTACCTCAAGCAGGCCCCGATTGTTATATCATTCTAAGATTTGTTTGAAAAAGTTATTCTGTGCATGTCAGTATTAGAAGTAAAGCGCTGTGACAGACAGATATGTGGCAGAGCCAAGCCAAATGAGACATACATCAGAAAATTGAATTTTTTATGGATTATAAAACTACACATTATTATCTTTAACATGCAAAAAAAAATTAGTTTCATACGAGGTTTCCTTGCGAAGTTATGAACAAATTTCGAACAATTAAAATGTAATTTTTGAGAAAACTGCATGAAAATTGTTTATCAGTATACATTAACTAAACAAGGTCATTTTAAATTGCATTTTTTAAACATTTTTTGATCATCTGAAAATTGTTAAGGTAGTATGAAAGTTTAATGTCTGAACTGTATATTTTTTAAATAAAATTAAATTTGAAAAAATTGACCATTTTCAAATCTCTGCCTATTGTGGAAAACTAGCATTTGCGACTTATGTCTGATTTGGTTTGGCTCTGCCACATATTGAAATGCAATGTAGACTATTATTAATATATTTTTTTAAACAACTTTAATTTTTCAAATAATTATACAGTAAATTATGTACTGTATTATAATTAATTTGTTTTAATGTATACATTTTAGAAAGAAACAAAGGTAAAATATAGCTTAGTAGATAATAGAAATTTGAAATAGCTTTTCAACGGGAAAATGCTTGAAAGTCTTGCATCGGCACAAAGGCTTATTATTTAACATAGATTTTTATAATTGACCTATCATTTTCAAGCTTGCATAAAGTGTAAATTTGTATCAATATATTTCCATTTTTCAATTTTGCAACAACTTGGTGGTTTTCCATGACTTTCCTCATATGGCTATTAAAAAGTTTTTTCTACTGTAAGTTTAACAATGGTGGCTGTGTGGATAACTGTTTTTCAGTTATTCACCTAACGGACGGGTGATAAACATTTTTTCATTGGCATAACCCTACTGTATTGAAATTCACCCAGCAGATGGGTGAATATTCACCTCTTTCAGATGAACACGTTCCTTATCTAGCAATGGTTGTCAATGAGAATGTTCAAGTACAGTAGTAAAAGGTCATGAAAATACCGACTATAACTTGTTTTCTGAATTAAGAACTACAGTAATAAGCAGCTAGTTAGTAGTATGAAGAGAAGAAGCTACAATGAATCAGGTTGAAGATATATTCTGGTTTGTCATACTGTACTACTACATATTACCAAAACATGACGAATTTCACTGGTGAACATCTAGATATAACTTTTGATAGCAACATATGTCTGTTTATCCGGATGTCTGATCCAGCCATAGTTGGATATGAATTTACTAAGTATTACTTGTTTCAACTGTAAAGTTTTCTTTCAGGAAGAGCCCCCAATTGTCTTTAAATGAATCCACAGTTGATAGGATGTAAAGGAATTATACTGTATCTTCCAGAAGATTATTCAAAATACATTATCAAAACTCTGTTCCAGTTAAATTGCTTTGTAATGTCTGTCATAGCTAGCTCCCTGCTTTTAAATTTTAAGGGAAATACCTCTTGAGCTTTACCTATGGGGCAAAAAACAAAACGTACAAAGGAGTTACTCATATATTTATATATTTTTATTTTTACTGTAGTCATTTCTTTTCCAAAGTTTGTAAGCTGATTTTAGTTGGGACAATCATACATTTCCTGTGTACTTCTAGGTCTAGTATATTATAGAATGGGTTGTGTTGCATAGGTGTTTGTTCTGAAGGTGTACAGTAATAATAATATAAAATGCTTAGTTAAGAGGGGCCTAACAATTATAAAAATAATTCAAGATTTTATTTTTGTAATATATGTATTTCTTTTAATTTAAAAGGATTTAATGTCCAGGTTGATAAAGGACCTCCCTTCAGAACCACTGCCTTATCTTGTGAAAGTAATCAACAGAATGGATCAAAGAAGACAGGTACAGTATGGTTTATTTGTGAGCAAAGTTATCCACCTGAAATTTTTCTGCCAGGTGATTAAATGGATAAAGGTTATCCACCCATCCAGTGGTTGAAGAAAATAGAAAACGGTCATCAAATATATCAAATGTTTTCACCTATAAGAGAATTGTTTTACAAGGGGAAACACAATTTTGCGGCTGCCACTTGTGATTTTCTTTTTTCACCTTCATAATGGTGAATATGGGTCTTTTTAAGCTTTTCTTTATTTATTGACGGCCGGCTGATTTTAAACCATTTTCCATTATTTACCCAACAGAACTGTGTAAATAAGCATTTACTAATGGTATAACCATCTCTACTAGGATGAACCTGGTGGATGGATGAATAAGTCACTTTCTTTTTAATGCATAAAACAGTCTCGTACTTTAGAATTATTTGCCCACAATCCCAATTTACAAGAAATTTTCATTTGGCAACCACATTGTTGTAACTTCGGCTAATGTAGTTACAAGTGCCTTGAGCACCATTAGTGGATGTGCGCTATATAAATCGTGTTTATTATTATTGTTATGGTAATTGTAATTGTTGTTTTTATTGTTATTAAGTTTATTATTTATTTATTTATTCACCATATTTTTATTGGATGGCCCTTGCATGTCTGATATTCAGAGGGCCACTTAAAAATACAAGTTAACATTATGCTATCTAAAATTGTATAAAAATAAGACTATGACAATATACAATCAGGGATGTAATTACGCAGAGCGGAGGTGGGCGGGGGCGCCCACCCTAAAAATGTTCCACCCACCCTAAAGCTTATTTTAAGACCTTCCACCCAGCCTAATTTTAACCTGCCACCCACCCAAAGCCTCTAAAAAATATTAAAATACTGATTTTAGTCATCATACCACCCACCCATACATTGTTGCCAGCCCACCCTTGAATTTTTCTAGCTACATCCCTGTACAATGATTGTACAGTATAACGATATAGAGTAAAATTTTTAAGGAATAAAATTATATAGACAAATTTATATATACAAGATTAAAACAGCGAATATATATTATTATTTAAAATATATTGCTTAAGTTGTTTTTTGAATGTATTATATGATATGGTGGTGATTTAAGTACCCATCTGATTAATCAATTAAGTTAGTAAGTAAGTAAGTAATGGTTCTTTCTTGGTGATGGTGGTAAAAATTAGAATACGCCTGATTGTTTTAAAATACTTTTTGTATAGTCGTCGTGAAGAGGAATTGAACCCGTGCATAAATGTTATTTGATAATCTAGTCAAACGTCTTATCTGTTTGCCCAATTAATGCTCAACAATTAGAACTGAATTTTAGAAGCAAATAATGAAGAGTTTGAAACTTGTAAAAGAATTGAATAGTCCTCAATGGGACTCGAACCTGTGTGTGAATTTAATTGTAGATTACAATTCAAATGTCTATACTCATTTGGGCAACTAACACTTGACAATTAGAAAAGAGTTTTAGAAGGAAATAATGAACAATCGAAAACTTATTTTATTGGTCTAATTAAATTTTAGAAAATTGTGGAAAACAACAATTTGCAATTCAATCTCTGAATTAAAATTATTAGTAGTGTCCCTGATACAATTTTTCAGATTAATTATTTTTTCTCTTTGTAATCTCTGTTTAATTTTAGTCAAATTTGGCTTTAAATTTTTATAATTTTTGTAGCACCTTCTATAGGAATTTTACTTACTCATATAAAACACTGTACTTCTGTCGTTTTATTACTTATATTCAGTGCCTACATTTATTTTATATTTCAGGCATAGAAATTACTATACAAATAACTGTATAAATTTAAAAATAATTATATGAAATATTATAGTTTAATTTCCACTTTATTACTGATAGGAAAACCCCCAGACTTCCAGCTCAACTAGAATGCGACCAGCTACAACTCTTCCAACAGGACGACGATCCGTTGGCAGTAATGGAGATCCAATGAACCGCAGCGCTGATGCAAAAGCAATGTGGGCTTCAACTGGTAATTATCTATAGTCCCTTTCACACAGGAAAGAATAAACTACTAGTAGAGAACCTCCAGAGTTGTGGTCTGTGTGAACAGGTTCCAAAAAAACGAAGTAGTAGGTTAAATCAATCAGTTGATCAAGAACAGATTGACTAGAATATTGGATTACAATATACAAGATAAACTTTATTTATCCCATGCTGTGAAATTCTGTTGCTACCTTTGACATAAGATGAATAATATACTTAAATAAGAGACTGTATCTTTGGCGAATCATGTTATAATCCATTATACCTCTGAGGAGGAAGGAGAGAGGATTGTGTTCCTTGATGTACCATTGTGGACACAACTCACCACTACATTCTGTTATTTTCTGTGTGAAAATTTCTACGGGAAAATGTATGTAATAATAACAGACAAAGTCAATACATAGCCCTTCCTTACAGGTAAAAGTACACACAGATAAAATAGATGATTGGGTTCACAGATGATCGAGTCCATTACGTCTTTTTCGTAACTTTCTTGTGTTCAACTTTTGCTGCCCTATCACCTTTATTATATACTATAACCATGTAATGTTTGCTAATTTATGGTATAATTTAACATTTTTAGAAATTCTCTTTTTTTATTGAATGAACAGTAAAAATATGTAAGGCCGAGGTGTATATTAAATTTTTTTTGTTTAGTAACACAAAAGACATTGTTTGCATTGGTTTTTTACAGAATTTTTGAGTTGAGACAGATTATTGACACAATGACAGGCTTGATCATCCGTGGGCCTCTCATCCATCAATCAGTCAACACCTAATTTTTTAAAATATACCTTGATTTTGTATAATTATATTTTTATTGTTTCATGTAGACTCTGGTTTGAAGAAATCTGATAGAGGATATGAAAAGCCATGGTCTGCTAACATGAAAAAACCAAAACAGAAGAGAGAAGATGGCATGGAAGGGAGTATGAATAATTATGCATTAATTACGAAGTTGGTGAGGTTATGTTTCATCAGTGTTGGTGTGTGTGTGTGGGTGTGTTTGTCTGTTTGCAGCATAACTTAAAACGTAATTGACAGTTTCTGACCACATTTTCAGGGAAGTTTGGAAATGACCCAAAGAACAATTGAGGCAAGGCATGGCAAACCCACCAAGTTGTCGCACAGGAAGTTATTGAGAAATTAGCAAATAAACAACATAGCAATATTAATTCATTTTTTCAAATTTGCGACAACTTTGTGGTTTTGCAATAATCTGCCTCAATTTATTAAAATTTGGTGAAGATCCATGATCGCATGCATGCGTGGGAGCCTCCGGAAAACATACGCTGTCCAGTGTACGATCTGTTGTGGTGGCTTCACGCTACCCTGATTTTTCAGAAGCAGATAGTTAGACAGATCGTGGGTAATTTTACTGTCACTTTCTACACACTGTTCTTAGAATTGTTATTCTTATTAAAACAATAAATCAACGGTGTAATGTAGGTTTGTAGTAAGCACGCAAAAAACAGGCAAAAAAAATGTGTATACCGAAATTTTAAATGATTAAAGTTGCATTCGCGAGAATTTCTGGCACTTGTGTATATAATCTATATTTTTACATCATGAGACTGCAGTGTTACTTTACTAGAATGCTTTCTCACTAAAGTAAGCTAATAATTCAAAATGTAATTTTCTGTTGGTGTTATATACATCATTTCCATTTATTATCAATAAATTTTATGTTGTTTTCGTTGTTAGGTAGAAAATCTGAGAAGCCGGAATGGGATAACAAAGTATGGAAGAGTACTGGAGATTTTGATGATCTTTTTCAGGATTCACAGAAGCCTAAAAGCAAATCAGTTGCTTTCTCAAAAGGTAGAGATTTGAATCAATTCAATTCAATTTACCCACTGGTCCACATGCAGTGCTTTAACTTTATTGCTGGCTCGCAATGCAGGATGACAGCAGAAAACAAAATAAGACCATGAATTTGACTGTGATTAAATAACACAAGCACTTGTCTTGTTCGCTAGTGAAACAAAGTAACCACTCAACAGGTCCACGCTTTAACTGCGCTAATAACTTTTTTGGGGATTTAAAAGCTGTCTTCTATTATTAATCTACCACTAGTGGGACACATTGCATGGATTTAACATTATAAGTTTGTTTTGTAGTTTGAGTAAAACAGTTGGAAATAGAAAATTAATATAACCAATTCAAAATTAGTTAATTCATGCAAAGCTAAAATGTTATGAAATAAAAAAATAAAATAGGTTCTACTGTGTCAGGTATTGAACTACTTTGCTTTGTTAGAATGGTCGTGTTATGATGTGTTAACTGACTGTGGTAGCCATATGACGAGTGATATCAGCATTTTGTACAGTACATGATGAAAGCCCTTTTTTGTTTTGTCGGCGATGAATGTTTGTTAAAATCAAGTCTAATAATTAGTAATTTTTTATTTTGGGATGTATATGCTGTCTTTCTTAGCATTAGTAGAACATATAGCATGTATTTAACATTCTAGTATATTTTTTTGTAAATTGGATAAAACAATTGAAAAGAGAAAATTAAGATAACCAATTTCAAATAATTAGAAGGTTCATTCGTACAAAACTGAAATGTTATGAGTAGATTCTACTGTGACAGGAATTGAATTCACGACCTTAATTAGAGTCGTTGTTTTAAATGATGTATTAACTGATTGCAATAGCCATGTGACAGTGCTATGGTTTTGTACAGTGATGAAAGCCCTTTTCTGTTTTGTCAGTGTAGGTGAACCCTGGGGTCTAACTTAAAAAAGGGCAATTAACATTTGTTGAAAACCAACTCTAATGTTTTCAAAATTTCATGCATGTTCATCCAAAATCGGCGATGCTAGACCCTTTTAAATAATTGATCACAACAACAACACCAATAACAGTAAATCAAATAATTGAAGTTGTAAGGTCCACTTTGCACGGACCTAAAATTTTTTTTTTAATATTTTAGGACAACACCCTGATTCTATTTTGTGTGCTCAATTGAATACAGTATGATACATAATGGCTGCTACCTCATCTTGTATTTTTAATTTTAATAATAAAGTTACATTGGTGGATGTAACTAATTAACTGATTGTTGTTAATAGGTGCTTCTGGTCCTGGCCAGTGGGCCACTGATGATGGGGATGATCTAAAGTACACCAGCTCCCAATACACTCGCAGAAAAGTTAGCAACTTCACCGATGATGATCCCCTCAGTGGCGAACTCACAACAGACATACTCGAAAGGAAGTATGGACGAAAGTCTGGAGAGGACAAGAGAATGTGAGTGTCAAATAATAACATGTATATACTGTAAAAATGGAAATTTCTGCATGTTTAAGGTTTTGTGATTTGTGACATTAGTACAAAATTTACATGTTGTTTTCGTGAATCTAAATTTGTGCTATACAAATTTTCATGGAAATAAATTCCATGCTGTTTTTATTTGGAAGGTAGCTCCTTTGCACAAAAAAGAGTGATAGTAAATGTACTGCAAAAATTATCATTTTACAGTACCTATTCTGACTAACAGTTTGTTTCAAACCTTGATCAACAAACACCAGCTCCTGGACACAAGTTTAGGAGTTTTAGGTAACACACCATTATGGTTCCAGGAATTTGATTTCAACAATGTTGGGTACCCCTGCAGGAAGGTCTGTTTCATCATGCTTCCTATGCCCGATTAACCCAAATTTTCTAATATCCAGGTCAGTATTTAATTTTCATCAGGTGCCCTCCGTAAACACATACAATTATAATGAAACAATCCAAAAACCAAATTAAAGCTTATCATATCTTATATTTGTGTGAGCAGTTGGCACAGCAGTTGCGGTTCAGAATCCCAATCGAGAGTTTTGTGGTTCAAGACTCACTCACGCCAGTTGCTTGTGCACCTGAGCAACGCACTTTTACTCACATTGCTTCAGTCAACCCAGCTGTACGATGGGTACCGGCAAATTACTTGGAAGTAACCTGCGATGGACTAGCATCCCATCCAGGGGGAGTACCATACTCTCATCTGCTTCATGCTACAGAAACTGAAAATAAGCTCCAGCCCTATGAGACTTCAAGCTTGGACAATGGATATCCTATATTTTAATATAACAATAACTTATTTTTTATTTTTTGTACAACACAACTCATTTCGTGGTGACACCTCACATGAAGTATACCATCACTTACACAGTCCTCGGTCTGGAAGGTGTTTGTAAATCAGAATGTTCTTTATCTTAAATGAAAAAGTTCACAAAAACTTACAAAAAAAGCTAGGAAAACACTTACTTGTGTTTGTGTAGTTATCTTGGTAGTTGTAATGTGTTTGAATTAACTAGCTGGAGGAAAATGTAATAACCAACAGAATTATCATTGATGAATTATCAGATGATTACATAATTAGCCATTGTTTTAATGATTTAATTTTCATATCTCCCAACTGCCTTCCATAAACACATACAATTATGATGAAAATTATAAGTAATACACAAAGTTATCATGAAAATTATATAATATGTATAATGTTATCCCAGAATTAGACTGTATTAACCCTTTCACTGCGCCGTGTTATTTCCACCTATGGGCCAGATATGTTTGTAAGGAAAATAGGTAATTTTCAAATAAATGTCAACAAAATAAAATTGTAAGCTACTTAATGTTTCAATCGATGTGCTTCGATCGTCCTCAGGACGATCGAAGCACATTGATCGAAACGTTGAGTAACTTACAACTACATACGTGGTGTACCGCAAACGTTACAACCTTATATTTTTAATTAATCATTTTCATCTTCCTGTAGGGCAAGTAAACCGAAAGTACCATCAACAACAAGAGGTTATGCACATAAAGAAGAGCTAGCAGCCTTGGCTAAGCAAGGACCTGCAAGCAGTGGGTACCTTGATTCAGGACAAGATGCAATGAATGCTGATGATGGTGACTATGACTCGGCTATTGATATGCTAGGTAATGAGTCAACAATATTTTAGATGTAGTAGATCATGAGCTTAGGAATTTGAACATCACTCTGCATGTATCTGGCCTACCATGCTCAGATACCCCAGCTTGTATCAAAAAGTTGATGTGGGCAGGCGCGGATCCAGACCTTCGCACCGTTCGCCATTGTGAAGGTCAGACGACCTCAGACTCTGGTACCTCACCACAGGGGCCCTAAGCGACCCCCGGACCCCCAGGTTCTTCACATGGGTTTTGCGAAGGTCACAGTACATGTCTAGATCCGCCCCTGGTGGGCCTGTAAATAAATTCCATCATGCAATGTTTCAGCTTGATATACATGAAGACTACGGTCCATGGTTAGAAACTAACATTGTATGGAGTCTTTAAGCCATAGGTTATAATATGCATAAAATACTAAAAATGTTTAAGAAAGCATTGTACATCGAGAAACCTGACCCCATAAGTAGTCAGGGTTGTAGTCAATATTCAATCTAAATCATACTATAGATAATTGACCCCGACAACTCAACTCACAAAGCCTGACTTGATTCACAACCTTTTGGTTCTGATTGCTTGAATTCTTGTGACATTGTTAATAAACAATCATGATTAGTTCTAGAACACCCAGAGTCATTGTAAGGATATTAGACCTCTTTAATGACAATCTATTATTTATAATTTCTCAATGATGCTCACAATGACCCATCGCATCTTGAAGCAAATCAAATATCTCCAACCTGACAGAACATCTTGTCGGAATGCATTGTGTGATGCTGTTTGATTTTGCCAAAATTTTCCAAAATTAAAAAATTCCTCAATGAGTGGACAGCTCATAACTTTCTCAGTTAGAGTTTCCTTGTGTCTGAAGCACTATGACTGGTCCAAACTTGTTTGAAATTTGTGGAGAAGGTTGGGGGATAGTCAAGATTGCCTGATTAAAAAATTCCCTGAGAAAGAAAGTATAGTTTATACTCCAAGCAATGAGGTACAAACCATCATATCAAGATTCAATATTTCAACAGTACTTATTTCATCATCTATGTTGCCAACACTTATCCTTAACTGGACAATTTACATAATCATCATTGTTCCTTTTTATGGTGTATCATCAAAACCTGGCCAAATTGCCATCCACAATTTATGCCCATTGATGCTAGCTTCTTTTGTCCACCACAGAAGCTACATGGAGCAATATCTTTGGGCAGTTCAAGGATGTAATTAAATTACCTGGAGATGGGTAGAAAATCCATCCCCAGAATTCTGCACCCTCGAGCTTCCACCCATTTCAATCTGCCATCCACCCTAAATCTGAATATACATGAAATTAACGTTTTCAATCTTTTTTCCACCCACCTTTAAATGTTGGAAGAAGGCCTTGAAATTACTTTTCAGTGCAAGATACTGACCATACCTGTCTTGATCCCAGCTAAATTTGCACAAAAATTGTATCATCTCTGTAACATGAGTTTTTATCTTTGCAGAGGATATTGATGTGTTACGGAGTGAAGGGGTTTTGAATGCTAAGCCAACTGGACATAAACTGAGTCGGGTATGTATATGTTAAAAATTTAACATAAAGTATACATCCAAACACACTGTACTCATTTATCAGTAGGTTCTCTTCCATGAGTTTATGATAAAATATACATAAACTATTTCAATATTTTGAAAACATTAAATTATACACAAAAATATTTATACTGTTCTAAGGGATTTAATTATGCTGGGCTGAGGTGAGTGGGACCACACACTGAGATTTTTCAAACCACCCTAAAGGGCAAAATCTACTTACGCGTTGCGTTTGCGGCTCCGTTTGCGGCTGCAGTTTGCGATTGCGTTTTATGTGATTCCATTTGTGCGTTTTTACAAGCGTTTTTATATGTGGCCATCATGAAGTTAGTTGATATTGCAGCAGAATCTACTTTTGAAAGAGGAAGTATTAGCAATAGGCCTAATGGTTTTATGTTACGAACTCCTTAACCCTAAAAAGTGAAAGAAAAGGGACATGTGGTGTGTACAACATGACATCACCAAAACATAGACGACATTTAAGCCAAATGTGTTTCCGTATTTATTCTGATAACATTCCTCCGTTATTTCAGCGCACATGGATGATGTATTAAGACAAAATATACCTCATACAATTGCCATGCACTGGTTTAAATACCAGAATGAATACACGTGTGTCACAAACTCCAGAAAAATTGCATTGGCGCATGCGTAAAAGAGTTTTTATTAAAGTTACCGTACGGACAATTGTTTGTTTGAAACCGGACGAATCGCTCCATGTAGCGATTGAAAATAAGCGCATGCGATTCCGGACGACACACGCAAACGCAACCGTACTAATGGAATCACATTTGCTTAAAAGCATTGTCTCGATTGAACCGCGCCGCAACCGCAAACGGAGCCGCAAACGCAACGCGTAAAAGGATTCTGCCCTTAACCGTTTGAAGACGTGTCCCATATAGCATCATCCCATATCCCCTATGGGATAAATTGCTGTCCCAGGATGCATGCCTCTATAATGTATGAAATAGCATTTCATTTGTTTTGTCAATGCTGGCCTTTTTTAGTTTGAACTTTGTTGTGATGTATCTGTAGAAATGTAAACATTTTAGCTTTAAGAAAAGTCTTTAGAAGTTTTTTATCCATCTTTCCCTCAGATCTAAATAAAAAAATGGTTTACAATTCTCAGTCGTGGACCCCGATTCAATGTGATATGCACTTTGCCTAGTTGTGTCTTTTTTATATTTAATGCTTTTGTTTTTTTTTGTGTATTAGCGTGAGCGGTTTGAATCTCCAGAGGCAACTGTTAAGATCAGTATTTGCAGTAGATGTGCAAGGTGAGAATGTTTTGTCAACTTTTCCAAAACCAACCCTCCAAAAACCAAACTTCACATCAACCTGAACCATTTTTAAAGTCCAAAATCATAAAACCAATGTAAACATAGGTAGTCTTGACACTCTTTAATCCAATCTGTCTGTTTTCAGATATGTGATCAATCAATATTCAAAAAATTGAATTCAAAATAACCCTGGTTAACCATGGTATGCTGATAAGCAATTCTCAAATATAGTTTCTAAACACATACATTTTACATTTTCTAAATTTGATTGTTCAGAACTTTATTAAGGAAACATCGTATGAAACTGACTTTATTTGCATGTTAAAGATAATAATAATAATATGTGACATTTATATAGCGCTTATTGCCAAGGCCTCTATGTGCTTCACAATTATTACCCCAGTCATTGGAACAAATCCATTCCCTAATCTTACAGCTGTATTCAGTGCATGTGGCATCTGTGGGGAGGCAATGTGGATAAAGTGTCTTGGCTAGAAACACAAACAGCCAACCAGAGTGAGACTCGAACCACTGACCTCGTGATTGGAAGTCTGAAACACAACTGCTACGCCAACTGCTTCCACATATCTAATTTATTTATTTTGATGAATATTTTTTAATAATTACTCTGCTCTTTGAATTCAGATTTAATTTATGTTTCAAGGTTTGCATTTTGAAAATATCAATAAATATATTAAAGAAACTGCAGTGTACCACTTGTGTAATTTTGAAAAGAATGTTGAGCTTCTCAGTGGCAGATTCAGGGGGTGTCAGGGGTGTCCAGACCCCCTTCAACTTTAAAATAATGATAAGAATTATAGCTACCTGCACATGAACATGGGAAAATAAGTATCGGAGTCTTTTAGTTTTATCTAACTTAAAATCAGGGAACATGCCCAACCCAGATGGAACATACTCCCCGGCTATCACACGACATTTAATTGGTAGTCAATTTATGGAACTCCCATCCTTCATAAATTTCTGTATTCGCCACTGCTTGTTGACATTTCAGTCAATGGTTCTTTCACTTTATAGTTCCTTTTGTGCATTACAAACTTTGTATATTTAGTAATTTAATTTCTGCAATAATCTTGTTTATTCAAATATATTGTTTTTTGTGATGAATATATTGAGATATACAGTATATTATAATTGTATAATTGCAGGCTAGCTGGAGCTGAAAGTGGTAGTGAGTATGGAGGACCATCAAATACATACAGACTAGTTGGAGCTGGAGCTGAGAGCGGTAGTGAGTATGGAGGGCCATCGAATCCATACCGGAGTCTAGGGGGCGCTAGTGATTATGCCACCAGCCAATCAGGTGGTTTCCAACGTGTCGGTCATCTGAGTGATGATGACTTTGAGAGCGTTTCTCAAGTTGAGGGACCAGTAAGTATTTTATATTTTCTACAACCACATTGTACAGTTGACACTCCCGTAAGGGAAGCCGTCATTCTAAAGCTTCGCAAAATCGCGCCGACAACGCGAAGGCTTATTGAGTATTCTCCCGACGC
>JAOTQE010087965.1:0-15010 GCA_025631205.1 Nesometra sesokonis
CATAATATTGTGGCTGGCCAAAGAAAATACTGTAGATTTTCTTTTCTCCGTGGGCTGGCGTATGGCCGACGTGATAGTGATAGGAATTCTGGAATTCTGCCAACCTAGAAATACAGTCGTTTGTCTGAATACTTATACTCGATCGGGGCCGCTGTTTGAATAGGTAATCTACAGACGTCACCGACAGTAATTGATTTTACCCGGCAGAACAAAAGAACACAACTCCACTGTTCAGAGCATTAAGGCCGATATAACCTGACAAACAGTGACCCCGAGAGGTCAAATTGCTGTACAGATTAGGATTAGCTGCTTCGCAGCAATTATATTATTTTAGTATGTTTACAATATACAATATTCATAAAACTTTACCTTGTGAATTGAAATATGTTGGGAAGAGATTGTTGCTAGTGGGACCATTTGACTCTGTCTCTGTCAAAGTTTGAAGAGATTGCAACCAATGTGGTGGTTCTTCTGTCGATAAATCTGAAAAGTTTTATAAACTTTGTTTTTTAATGTCATCCAACACAGAATTTTAGGGCAAGGAAAATTCATGCTTTTTAAACCAAGTCTCATTATAATGGTTAGAGGGTGGTGCCGTTATGTTAATGGTTAAATATTTATACAGTGCAAAATACTAAGGTCTCTATGCACTTAAAACAAGTGAAAAGGGAAAAAAAAAGAATCAGGAGGAACTAAATAGGCAAGTTTTCAAATGATGTTTGAAAACAGAAACAGAGGGTGAATCACAAATAGACAATGCAAAAGTGTTCTATAACTTAGGTGCAGCAACCTTGAAGAATCTTTCCCCACATGACTTTAACTTCCAAGGTGTGCAGAAAAGAACTGTTTGGTCCCATGTTGACCCTCAGCGTACAAGTGCATGTTGAGGGATGAAATTAAGGTTAGAAATATATTGGGAAAATGAATTATGGATGGACTTAAGTAAGTGCTACTGATTTTATACTTTAATGTTATCTGGCAAGCAAGACTTGAATAAAATTATTAGAATAACTCCTGCTTGAATAAGTACTGGCATTATTTGCCAACAGAGAAATACAAGTAGGCAAAATGCAAATACACATTAATTTTCATACAGTTGTCAGAGACTGAAACTGTCACACAAGTTTCTTGATTTAAGTCAATTTTATTTGTTACAGAAGCCGTAGAGGACAATTATCTGCATCAACAGAGGAATAACGATAATACACAATGGAATCAAAATATGGCCTATTTACATTGTGAATTTCATATCTAATGAGAGGGCAGAAAATGGGTTAATATCTGAATTATAAATTTGGGAGTTAGGAAAGCTACAATAAAGAAAACAGGGAAGTCTATTTGAAACTAAAGACGAGATGACTAATAGCTGCCGCACACATAAGCCTCCGGTGCGCACTAACAGCCACTCGTGAAGTCGCTTCAAGCCAATAGCTTACTTGTACGATGAAATTTTATGTGCTGACGGTGCGGCGCATGGTTTTTAACATGTTTGATGTGTAACAGCTACTCGTGCCGTTGGTTTATGTGAGCTTTACCCTTAAAGTATGAACGCTTTTGAACACATAGCAACGTGGACCTGTTGCCATATAAACAGCTTAATGGTAAAGCTTACGACCCCCACACACGTAAGCTAACGACACGAGTAGCAGTTAAATATCAAACATTTTAAAAACTTCCCGCTGCGCCATCAGTGCATAAAATTTAACCACACATAAATTTCTAGCTTGCAGGAGCGGCATAAGTTACTGTTCGTGTGCGCCATTCACTTACGTGTGCGGCGGCTATTAGTAGTCTACTATATATATATATCACCAAGAAATAACTTTTTAGATAATTAACTAAAGACAAAATGAAATTCTTGCAATTATTAATACTTACTAATATTGTCATTACTATTTGATACACTTGTTGCTGCTATGCTAAGGATTGCTGGGTCTTGTGTTGTCCATGAACTTGGTGAACTGTCATTTGAAACCCAATTTTCTAAATTACAAAAAGACAAAATGTATTTTTTATATTACTTTTACAAATAACAATATTTCCAATCGTATTAACACCAGTTTGTGTGTTATATGTGTTATATAAAATAATCAGAAAACAGTCATCTACAATGCAATGTGATGAGTGAGAGTTCGAATCTCATTTCTTAGACCAATAGCAGACATTGTAACATAACCTAAACAAAACCTATAGAGACAGCCACAAATATTGTCAACAAATTAGAGAGGGCTTTGCCTATCATGACATTTCAGTAAATGCCATAACGTAAGCTGAAAACAAAGTACAACAAAATCATAGAAGTCTTAAATTCAATAGGTCTGTCTCCCTGTTATAACCTTGCAATCAGGCTTATAGAATTTTAGTTATTGTGTTTAAAAAAATTCCCAAAGAATTTACCACATCAGCAGCATCAGCCACAACAGCCATCCTTCATGAAAAAAACAAGGTAAACCCAATAGCCTCTACAGACCTTTGCTTTTGCGGAAGCTAAATTTGTAAATGTGTTGTACTGTAAATATATTTTTGACAAAAATCCCATTGTTACAGTACATGAAAACATGGAATGATACAGTCAGCTCTTCAAAAACACTTTAGTCCATCAATTCTGTTTGTTTTCCAAACAGTTTTCAGAATCTCTTTACATTGGTCATTTTGACATTAACTTTAGACCATTAATTTAATTTAATTTGTGGAGGCATTTGGCGCAGCGGTTGCGTTTTTCACTTTCAATCACGAGGTCGATGGTTCGAGGCTCACTCTGGTCTGCTGCTTATGTTCCTAAGCAAGACACTTAATCCACATTGCATCTCTCCACTCAGGAGTATAAGTGCCAAATGCACTGAATACAGCTGCAACATTATAGAATGGATTGTTTCATAGGTGTTTGTTCCAATGACTGGGGTAATAATTGTGAAGCACTTAGAAGCCTTGGCAATAAGCGCTATATAAATGGCACATATTATTATTAATTCTGTTTTCCAAACGGTTTTCAGAATCTTGTTACATTGGTCATTAACTTTAGACTATCAATTCTGTTTTTTGCAAACAGTTTTCAGAATCTCTTTACATTGGTAATTTTGAAATAAACTCTTTTTTTCAGTGATTGGTTTGGGGAGATCTGACTGTAATTAAAAAATAAATGATAACAATAATAATGATGATGATAATACTGACAATGATCCACGATGCCTAATGGCGATTTACGATGATGGTGGTGATGATGATGATGATGATGATGATTATGATGACTGATCATGATTGATTGATGATTGATGATTGATGACAATGATAGATGATTGTTGATGATGATGATAATAAGAATACTTATCCCTCAAAAGTGTTCTTTATACTGATGTGTTAAAGCACTATAAAACAAAAATACATACCAGCTGAAGGTTGTTCATAATTAGCAGCACCGAAACTGATGTTGATATTGGGAAGTAAAGCCCTGAACCCATCCTGCCAGCTCTTAAGATCCGCTACATGATTCTGTTGTCTGTTTTCAGGTTGTATATGTTGTTGTGTTTCGTGGTATATATGATTTGGGAATCCTTGATGATGATGTTGCCGACCTAAACCAGGCGGTGCTTCACTACTATTTAATAATGGTTTCTCATTCATCTGCATTAGATTCAATATTTTGCTACCACCACCTGGAATTTAAACATTTTGTTTTAATTATCATTTTTGTATATCAGTTATTGACAATGCAATTAAACTTGTAGCTAGTTAGTTTAAGTTTGCTTTAGAAAATTTCCTCTCAGATTGCAATGACGGATTGGTACTCAATCTGGCCAGTTACCATCCAGCTGCAGGACAGTACATCCACTCATAGACATACTGATGAAAGCATTATATCTAATGATTACAATAGAGAGCCCCAAGAATGTCTTTATCAGTACGTCTATGAGTGGATTTAGTCGGTTGTTTGGGCTCTTTATTGTGAGCATTAGATAGAATGTCTTCATCAGTATGTCTATGAGTGGATTTATTCTGTTCCTGGGGCTTTCTATTGTGAGAATTAGAATGTCTTCATCATTACATCTATAAGTAGATTTAGTCTGTTCTTGGGGCACTCTATTGTGAGCATTAAAATGTCTTCATCAGCATGTCTATGAGTGGATTTAGCCTGTTCTTGGGGCACTCTATTGTGAGCATTAGATTGTCTTGATCAGTATGTCTATGAATGGATTTAGTCTGTTCTTGGGGCACTCTATTTTGAGCATTAGAATGTCTTCATCAGTATGTCTATGAATGGATTCAATCTGTTCTTGGGGCTCCCTATTAGATATAATGCTCACAATACTGATGAAGATATTTTAATGCTCACAATAGGGAGCCCCAAGAACAGACTAAATCCATTTATAGACAGACTAAATCTACTTATAGATGTACTGTTCAGATACAAGCAATAGTACTCTGTGTACATTAGACTACAATTAAACCATCAGTCTGAACATACAGTAATTATTGCTTACCTGGTGGGTATCTGTTTGGTATTGTTAAGGAACTATTATTAGCAGGTTGGACACCAAATCCCGGGGGTGGGTGTGTCAGACCTGGGGGCTTCTGTGGTTGATGATTTAGTTGCATCTCTGTTGCAAGTAGGTCTGCTAAACCTTTTTTGGATTCTTTCCATGGATCAAAGTCCAGTTCATCTTCACTGTGATTATCATCGTTTTCAGTGAGGAAGCCAAAAGCTCTCTGCCAATCTGTTGAGTTTACCACTGGCATTGTGTCACAACTTACTAAACCTTCACTCCAATCTGAAATTAAAAATCAATCAAAATGTATTGACAATTTTTTAAAGACCAGAATGATAAGTATTCATTGTGTAGATATTTATGGTGAGGGTAGAGAGCTCTTTCGTACTCTTCATAAGATTTATATATGAGTTCCCAGTTCATTAGCTCTAGAAAGAACTGTTACAGTATAAACAAATCTTGGCTTTTATATAGCCAATTCTTCAGCTGGATTTTTTTGCTGGTGTACACGCAAACCTAAGTCTATTTATAAATCTATTCATACATTTATTGATGTGAGTAACTCTTGAGTAGCTATATCAACTTTTGTGTGCACTTTTAGGTCCAGAAAATTTGATTTCAAATATTGATTTAGGGTGGTCAAAAATGAATTTTGGCCTGGTAACAAACAACCGATTTATTTCCAAACTTAATAACAGGTAAAAATCACAAAAATTATCGTGTTTTGAAAACGTACCATTGCTAAAATTAAAGTTGTGAAATGTTAAAAATCGTAAAATTGCAAACATTTAGGACCACAAAAATATTTGTAAAAGTATTTGTTTGATTATATACTGCTACTATCATCTTAACTCAATTTGTCACAGAGCAACTTCATTCTTGGATTTTGCAATTACATGTGCAAAAGATGCACTGCTTGCTTAATTAACCAGATGTGTACTTCTGGAAACCTACATCAGATATTAAAAATAGGCTTCCATAACATAACTGGTCGGCAGTAACTAGAATCAAGATCAAAATTATGTATTTCCTTTTCCATATCAACATTTCACTTCTGGCATAATTCTAAGAGCATTTCGCATACATAGAGGGCAGTAGTCACAAAACCGTACATAATAAATATACATAAACTAGAAATACTCCTTTTACATTACTCTGTAAAACACAGCCTCCCCACAGTGTAAATTATTATCAGGGTACTTACACTTTGAACAAAATTAATTTTATATTTCAAACCATTTTCACACAAAAATAAAATCTTTTCATTTTTTAAAATTCTATTATTTGCCTAGTAACATGAGTATTTTAGCGGTTTTAATTTCTCAAACTTTATATTTATCAATTAATACAATACTATATATGTACTCAGGGAACAGTTAAATTACATGGCATACTCTCAAACAGAACATCAAAGGTTACACTCCTCGGTACTGCTAATTACATTACGTAATCAACAGATAAGCAATAGCGGCCACGGCTAATGGTCTATGCCTATATGTTAAGCCAAGCTAGGCCTATGCCCTAAACGGCTAGGGCCTAAACGTATTAATATTGCACTTTAATATATTACTGAATATAAGGCCTAGTATTAGTTTTAATAATATTCATTTGAAGCATCCAGGTTATGTAAGTAACTCAATGTAAATACAAGTAAGACGACAATTTGTCGTTTTATTTACCCCAAAAACGGGCGACTTTGATAAAACATGGGTCGAGTAAACGTTGAATATCTGTGGTAGCCACAAATGCTCGCTCACAGGAACTGGATCATTTGAAATGTAAAATATTAAATTTTTAATATATTAAAACCTCAATAGCGAGCACTTGTGGCTTTGGATAATATATGGTCTTAAGCTGTCGGTAATTTAACACAATGCTTTTCAAAAAATGACTTAAATCTGTGTAAATTTAGTAAAATCTCGTGGAATGTTTACTGAAAAAGCATCTAGAACATATGTGACGTAGTCTCCAATCAGTCATATTTGTTCACTTGCAGTGTATTTGCTTAAAATACAAAAATAAGTCAACATAAAAACGACAGATTTGAAGTCTAAGACCAAAGAACTGATATTGAGGGTGGTATTTTCGGTCCCATGCCTATAGGATCAAAGGGATGGACACAGCGCATTGTTAATTGGCCAAAACAATAGCAAAGAATAGAGAGTTAATTGAACTAGTCAACTTACCCGTCCCGTAACCTTTGACCCCGGAACCCATAACATTGACCTTTGACCAAGTTCCTGTAACCTTCACCTTTGAACCCGGTCCCGTAACCTTGGCCTTTACCTGTCCCGTAACCTTGGCCCGTCCAGTAAGCTTGACCTTTAAACCCGCTCCTGTAACCTTGACCTTTGACCCCATGACCCATCATGGGAAATTGTGGTGTGAACCTACATGCTTCCACCAAGTTTGGCCAAGATGGGACCAAGGAGTAGCGAAAAACAATTATTTGACCTGTGACCTTGACCTTGACCCCCATAACCTATTATCGATAATTCTGGTCTGAACCTACTGTACATGCTTCCACCAAGTTTGGGCAAGACAGGACCAAGGAGCAGCAAAAAAAAACAGTTACTTAACCTTTGACCCCAGTGACCTTGACATCTAAAAAAAAAAATTATTTGACCTTTGACCTCAGTTGCCTTTACCTTTGACTCATGACCTATCTGCAAATTTGGTCTGAACATACAAGTTTGGGGAAGACGGGAAAAACAGTTAATTGACCTTTGATCCAGTGACCTTGACCTTTCCAAAAATGAACCCCTCAAGGTCAATTTTGCAGTGACGCTGCATCCACCCACTAAGTTTCATGGAGATCGGCCCAAGGACATAGGAGGAGTAGGGGAACAAACAGACAGACAGAAAAACGTTGCTCAAATTATAGTATGATTAACAAGGTTCGCTAGTTCGAGAGTTTTCCATGTAATTTAACTGTTCCCTGATGTACTGTAGTTACTTAACCTCTCATTCTCTATCAAATATCATTCAGTTATAAACTTAAGTGACCCAAAAAATGGCCAGGACATCACCAAACAATGGCATTTTGCCATGGTGGAAACAATGTACAAAATTATAGTCGGAGAAGGCCAAAATCAATAGGGTCCATCTTCTTGTTTTAATCATTGCAGTCTGTAAAGTTTGAAACCAATCGGTCTTATAGAGTTTAGTTATCATGGTAACCAACTTTGTCCAAAAAATCCACAAACAACCGTGCCGACATCGCTGCCAGAAACACAGGGTAATACATAAAGCCTTCCTAAAGCTTTGCTCTTTGGAAGGCTAACAAGAAAAAATGATATGAAATCAAAGTTGCTTTACCTTGAGGAGCAATAGGATGAATACCTAAGGAGTTGGAAAGTGCTGGTGGCGGTTGAAGCGCTGGTGGCTGTGACGGTGGTAAATTTGGCACTCGATTTACACTCTTTGGCAGTATGCTAGAGCTGGGACCAAATAGACCATTCTCAGAAAAGAAAGATGACGTGGTTCTGGTTGATGTGAATGGGGATCTAGTTTGTGGTGGAGATGAATTGTGATTTATGAGTGGGTTTGTTGGTCTTGCTGACAGCATCAATGATGAGAGCTCATCTTCTGGTGGTGATGAACGTTGTACATCTGGGGGTATGGCTTCCATGTAATTGTTATGTTGAACTGTTTCTGGACTTCGATCTTCTGTGGGTGAATAACTGTCAGTCTGTTTTGTATCTCGCTGTAATGTTGGCCATGCATCCTTTGAGTTTGTATTTGGAGGATGTGTTGTTGCCAGTAGTGGAGAATGTTCCTTTGACCTATAACATGGATAAATATATTACATTACATTCCTTAAAATGATTTGAAACTACAATGACAATTTTACATTACTCTGTAACAGCGTAGCTTCTCCAGTGTGTAAATTATTATTAGAGCTCATACTTTTGAGTAAATTAATTCCATATTTTTTTCAGAACCAAAACATAATCAAAACCATTTTTACATAAAACTAATATATAATTTTATTTATTAAATTATAATTTTCCAGCAACATAAGAGAGTATTGTAAGAGTTTCTAAAACACAAACATTATATCTATTAATCACTACAGTAGTGTATGTACTCTATAGACAGTTAAATACTATGCTGGAACAGAGTTTAACAAATAATTTGAGAAGACCAAAAACCAACAGACTGTGTCCTCTTGTTACAATCTTGCAGTTTGTAAAGTTTGAAACCAATCAAGCTTTTAGAATTTAGTTATTGTGGTAAAAAGCGTTGACAAATAAATCTAACCTTACTGGTGGTGCCACGCTTAAATTAGATTCGCATCAAACATTTTTTTTTATTGGAAAACTTTGATAAAAATTGAAAACACTGTTCAAAGTAATACACAATAATAATACAACTGTAGTTATATAATGTATTTGTTTTCATAGAATTTTGAAAAATCAAATAACATCAAATACACATATTGGGTACGTATTCCAACTGGATTTTTGTGCAAAAATGGATTTTATTGGGTAACTTCCTTCATATTCGTGCGCCCTTAACTTTTGCGAATTTCGCAAAAATTTCAAAGAAAAATATGGGAATTTATCATGTGTAGGTCGAGGTCGCACACACGAAGGCTGATACAGTCCTAGCCCGAGGCTAGGCCTAGTCAGGCTAAGAAGATCGTCTAAAAATGCTAATTGTATGGCCGAGCGGTTAAGGCAGGGGAACCGTGAGCCAAAGGAATAACAAAAGCTGGGGTTCGAGGCCCGCTCGCACCATGGTTCTAGTGTTGGAACCAGTCTCCTCAGATTACCCAGGTGTACTGGTCCATACAACCCCTGCTGTGGGCAGAAGAATGTAGCGCCCGCTTTCAGACTGTTAAGAAATGATGGGACCCTTAGGGGCGTAGAAAGTTTTATGAATGTGTACCATCTGGTCCATAGCGCCTTGAGACTTAATTGTGTTAGGCGCAATATAAATCTTATAATTAGTATTATTATTAAAATAGGTTTATTTTGTGAAAATAATAATAATTATATTGTAATTTTGGCACTATTACAAGATAGATATGTTGTAAAAGTAACTACCATAATAATTTGTGTTTAAAAATCACCGTAATTGTCGGTTAAAAAATAATAGTTTGAAGGTACAGTTCGAAACATTTTCCACAAACTTTAAATTATTGGAGGTTTCCACTTTATTGTAACCTAGTTGGCGCTATACACTTCCGGGTCGAATGCTTCTCACAGTAATCACATGTTCATTATTTATAAATTGAAAAATAATTTGCAAGATAAATTTCAGATAAGAATACGACCGAAAATCCAGTTTTTTTCGAAACGGCATTTCCCATCAATGGTTATAAACAATTTTAGGCTAATAGAGGGTAGTAATTCTATGTGACACTGGGTGAATAAAATCGTGGAAATCCTCAAGTGAAAACAGCCTAGCCTAGGCAAGTCGGCTCGTGGTCGCGATGCTAGCCAAGGCCACGTACTGTAACCTTGAGGTAGGTGAATCGGGGGACTATTAAACATTGTTTATCATGGACAAGCACTCTAGTTTTAAAAGTAACATTATGGTCCTCAACTAAAAATTGGTTTCTGAACAAACTGATTTATGTCCAACGTAATAACAGGTAAAAATCGCGAAAATAAATGTCGCGAAATGTTAAAAATCGTGAAAATTTAGGACTGCAAAAATAAAGAGATCTACCGTATGTTTAAAATGTCAGTGAATACCATTATCTCATTTAGAAAATGATCAGATGACAATTTTGGTCACAAATTGGTCATTTGGGTAATTTGGGGTTATTTAAAAATAAAATGTTAATTTCTTTTTTAAATGGGTGTCATGCTTACAAACATCTTGAAACACAACTTGCGAATCAAAATTGTCGCCATTTGTATTTTAAAATGGTTGCCATTTTTAAGGCATACTTTATTTTAAGAAACTAATTTTGGTATCCATTTCTACTGAAAATTGTTTTAATTATTTTAGAGTGAATATAAACCTATAGCTTTCAAGTAATTTGACACCAATTTTATTCCAATATGACAAATAACTTAAATATTTATACCATGTATATTGCTTACTTAGTAATTGGTGGTAATGAGGACAAGTTTTTACTATCATTGTTGCTATATTCTGCTTATAGTCACCATTATTTAACTCTTTTTTTTTTTTGGAATAAGAATTGCTATATCATATAACACTGTAATTATTTTAGTATACTGCATTATGTGTATACATATGTACATATGTATATATTGTGTATGTATATATTTTTTTTAAGGTATCTAATGTAATTTGATTATAATTTGTGTCAATTTTTAAAGGGGGCTATTAGCTTAAAGGCATGTGTTTATCACTATCTTATGATAGCCTCCTCCACTTAACAGTAACTACTGTATATTGCATTTGTACTGAATTGTATTTATTTGTTAGTAGAAAATAAAGAACAGAACAAGTAGTTGCCGAAATGTGTACGACCTTAATTATGGGTGAAAGGTAAAAAATACAACTTCTGTCATTTTTTGGCAAAAATGTCCATTGGAGTGAATATAAATGTGTACCTTCTGAGTATTTTAAGACCAGAATTGTTCATCTAGTCCTAGTACTTACTACAATATTTAAAATTTATTGTAAAAATGACTTTTTAAAAGTTGATGGGTAAACCAAAATAGCTCTCTAAACCTATTAGTTACAGGTTATCCGAAACTTAGGTAGGGCTACGGGGCGGTGGTACGGGTTGCTTTAGGTACATGTTGTCCTGTATACGTCTGTGTTGTAAAGGGACGAGTAGAGCGAAGGTGCGAGCAAAACAATCAGATACTGGCCTAAAAACGAGCGTTTAGCCACTGTATATGCCAATCTAAAACAAGCTACGCCTCATAATTCGGGTTCGTAAATATCGGGGTACATGGTAAGAAATCTAGAAATAGCGAAATAGAGTAACAACGCTGAATATTTATACTCGATCGGTGTACTGCTGGTACGAATATGTAGTCTACATACGTCGCCTAGAGTAATTTATTTTACTCGGCAAAACAAAAGAACAAAACTCCTCTGTTCAGGGCGTATAAGCCTCTCAAAACTGACAAACCCTGACCTTGAGAGTTCAAATTGCTGTCAAGAACAAGAGTTGGCCGCTATGCAGCAAATGCAGCAGAATCTATAATTTATGAATTGGAGAGAATTACTAAGACATTGATAAACCTGTAATTGTATCATTTTTCTAAAAATTACCTTGTTAAAGAAGATGCTCGAGGTCTTTCAGAGGATGATGCTGTTGTTAATGTTGAAATATTTGTTGAAGCTTGAGGAGGTGCAGCAGTATTTGTTTGATTAAACATATCATGAATCAATTTTTGCTCATATTCTTGATGTTTTCTGCAATATAAAATAAATTACAAACTTGTAATATTAAAGAGGAGCATAACTCAATTAAAAACTACTTACTCTAGCAACTCCTACTAAATACTGTAGATCCCTTTATTTTCGCACGCCTTTAATTTTCACCAATTACGGGATAACACGACGACCACAAAAAATCAAAGCCGCAAAAATCTCAAAGTAAAATATATTATAAATATATCATGTGTAGGCCTGTATATACCATACAAAAGAGAGCCTTTCTACTACTATTGAAGTCGTCAGATGGCATAAATGCCGACATAGGCTAAGAAGATCATCTAAAAAAATAATTTTGTCACTATTCCAGGAATGGTAAATGTGACTTTTATAATAGTTTACATTTCTAAAAGTTTGTTGCTTAAAACATTGTATTTTCCACAAATTAAATCAGAGGACACGCACTGACATTTTGTTTTTATGTAGGTGGTAATTCTAGGTCGAAGGCTTCTCACATGTTACATAACAGTTCGCAATAGCAGTCCACAATGCTAGGCCTGGAAGATATAACTTTGAGGTAGGTGGATCAGGGTCTACTGTTTATCATAGGCCAGCTGTGTATTCTTAAAACTAACATCATTGACTTCAACTGAAAATAAGTTTCTGAACAAATAACAGTTATTATGTCCAATGTACTAAAACAGGTAAAAATCATGATTTTTTTTAAACATTTGATTGCAAAAAGTCACAAAATGTTTTACTTCATAAATCGCGAATTTTTAGGCCCGTGAAAATAAAAGGATCTACAGTAGTTCAGTGGGGTCAGCAAAATATCTACTGTAACAATTACAATTAATCTTTAGAATCTGCAGGTCTATAGCTTCCACAGTTCAGCAAGTTTTAAACTCAACAAGTTCCAATGCAGTTTAATCTGTAACAGGTATTTATAGTCATTAATCATTATGAGTGCAGGCAAAAATATAAGAAATTCACCATAAGCTAAATGGCATTCTTATAATGTAGAGTTATAATTGTCCGAAAGGGGACAGGTCTTTTATCATACAGGTGTTGGCAGTTGTTAACCTATTTTTACAGACTTACCCCATTTGCATGTCCTCTTTTGTAAAACTTGCTGTTCCTTCTCCTAGTTCATGTAAATACATGCAATCCTGCAAAAAAGTCACCAAATACTTCAAATAAAAAAATGATGAAATTATACATTTAAATATATACATATACAATTTGTACAAAAATTGTATTTTGTTGCAAACAAAATGAATCATATAGTAGATCTTTAGATGAAAGTCAATATTGTAATGTTTTTCAACATATACAGAAGTATATTCATGACACTGGGCATTTGGACAAAGTTCATTTATTGATTTGCTTTTTTTTTCTCTCTCTCACTCTCTCTTTATATTGACTTCTTTATTGGTTCTGTAGCTCCTGTAGCAGAACAATATTTAGTAAAATTAATGAACCATAGTTGAAAGGGACTTACTCTTGTAATAGACCACTGTATAAATATTGTAGGCATTTTTTATAATGCATTATTGTTCATACCTGTTTAGGACAAGACATATTCTTTAGGAAATTGCTACAATATTTAGTAGTTCCAAGTGAGGCTTTTAATGTCCTTCCATCTACATGTACATTATTCACAGCTTGGATGGCTCTCAATGCATCTTCTGCTTTTTGATATGTCACATAGGCACTTGCACTTGGACCCTGAAAACATGAATACAACAAATTAAAGGGTGTAGAAATATTGCACTTGGGAAACTGCTCTTGGACAGTGAAAACACAAATTAAAGGAGCATAAGAATGGTGTGCTTATGAACTTGCACTTGGACCCTGAAAACATGAATACAACAAATTAAAGGGTGTAGAAATGGTGCACTTAGGAACCTGCACTTACAGTAGATGGTGTAAACATGAACACAATTTAAACGGGACGTAGGAATTGTACACTTATGAACTTGCACTTGGATGGCGAAAACATGAACACAAATTAAAGGGACATAGTAATAGTACACTTTCAAGATTTTTAATGCTATTATCCACTTAAAACAACAGGAAGACTACACAAGACATTAAATACAATACATATGAACAGTCACTGTGTAAGTTGTAAATCTGAAGGCGAGGGTGGGGTTGTTAATGATTACAGAGAGCAAGTTTTATGTCTTTAATGGAAATTTCAGAAGGGTCAAAAGCAAGGTTGTAAGATAGTTGAAGGGCATAGGGTAAAAAGGAGGATTTCAAACGAGTAGTGCAAACAAGGACAGGAAGAAAGGACAAACTACGATGACCACGTACGACAGAAGAACAGGTAGACTGGAGTGCAAAGGGTGGTCAATGGTATGCACGATTTTGAAGAGCAAAAATAATTTTTGTCTAGATTCTAAATTGTTGATCTTAAAACGAGTCAAAATTGCAAGATAATTAGAAGACGAGGCAGAAGAGTCAAGTATTTTGGCAAAACGTATTTCAGTACGTCTAAAGTAGTAAATTTCGTATCTAGGCAGAATTCCATAACTAGAGCAAGAATATTCAAGAGCGGGCTGGATGTAAGATTGTAAAGTTAGACTAAACATTTAAGATTAAGAAATTTTAGAATCGACACCTTTGACAAGATACAGTTTTGGAATGGGCTTTTAACTTATTACATTATAACAGATTAAAACAAAAATCTGAATAATTCAAGATTGTTTAAAAAATATGTTCATCTTATGCTTACCCCTTGACCAGCATATGCAGTATTTTGATTGACAACAACTTTCATTATCTTGCCAAATTTACCAAAATATTCTTGTTTTCTCAAAACCTACAGAAAAAACACAATAGAAAATACAATGGATATTTACATTTTGTTGTGAACTATCAATTAACCATTAGCTGGATATGGGATGGATGCTTAACAAAACTAATATAACACTTATCATACCTCGATACATACTGTATTGAATCCTTTGCACAACACTTAAACCCATTGCTTTGTAAGAGATACGCAAATCTCAGTTTGTTTGATTTTATACCAACAACTGCAATTTCTGTGCCATCACGGTGTTCTCCCAATTGAACAAATTTATACTGATAAATTGTCCAAAATTCATCCCGATAAATGTAAATCGCTCTGTATTACACTTAAACGTAACCCAATTAATTTTAATTATAGACTAACTAATACGACCCTTGAAAATGTTTGT
>JAOTQE010087976.1:0-15009 GCA_025631205.1 Nesometra sesokonis
TTAGGCCTACGATTAGCAACTCCCCCTGTAGCTGCTACTCGCTATACTGTAGGCCTATTCTACGGTATACAGTATCCCAACCTCGCGGTTAGTTTCGTTCATTCTTTGCAGTTGTCTCATGCATCAACAGACACGGCCTTATAAATATTCATGTTACATGATGACGACATTCAAAACATTGACGTCATTTTATTCTGTTGTGTATGCGAAGAATAATTCACCGTTCAAAACTTGCAAATCATGCTCGCCCATTTTTAATTTATGATTATTTTTTTTTGGCTATAAATTAACCAGACAATTGTCAGAAAAAAACAAATTTATATTGAAAATTGTAAAAAAAACATTAAAAGTTACACCAAAATTGAACAGTCGGAAAATTAAAAAAGAGGTTGAGTAATGCACTTGTCAATTTTATTCCCGGCCCCTGGGTACCCAGGAACAGCCGGGACTTGCATCAAAATTGGCTGGGGATTTTAGCAATTTTTTCGCCCGGGTAGGCCGGGTGTTTACCGGGAGTTGTCGGGGGTATTCACAATAAATATACCGGGGAATACCTAATTGTGCCTGGGTAGGTCGGGCATTTATTTTTTTTAATGAGATTTAACACACATATGGCCAGAGACTTGGCTGGGGACTCCCAAGCAAGAATTGCCCGGGGACTCCCAAGCAAGAATTGCCCGGCTGGTCGGGGACTTCACCGGGGATTTCCACATTATTATTGCCCGGCCTGTCCAGGATTTCGCCGGGAGTTAGTTGGGTGTTGCAACATTGAAATAATGCAACTTGATGCAAGTCCCGGCCATCTCCGGGTACCCAGAGGCCGGGGATACAATTGACAAGTGCATAATATTAAAATCTAGTAACAGGTGCCTACTACAAAAAGAAAAGATTTATTTATTCGTGGAACGGAGTCAAGCGGCCACTAACTTTGTTCTTTTTCTTCTTGTGGAAAAACCTTAAAATCGATACTCCTCCATTATCCTTTAATGGATCTGGCTGAAGAAAAAAATGTTCTGCCATAGCGGGAATCGAACCCACAACCTCTCCTATTAACCGACTGCGCCATGCACATGATTGATGATCACGTTTCACAGACTACAGCTCAATGTGAGCTTGTTATATTACAATTAAGACAAGTTTCTAAAACTCTTATGATTTTATAAACGTAATTTTTAACTAATTCCATTTATTTTTATTTACTTTCAGAGAAAGCAGAAGTAACTGGAGAGACTAATCTTATTAATCACTACACGCTTGACCGAACTTATCAGAAATTCTCCAGTAAAAAAGTGAAGGAACAGCTTAGCACGTTCCTACCATTGATACCTGGTAAGTATGAAGACAATTGTTATAAGAACATTTTTGATCATAAGCATTTAATTGTTTTTAATAAATTTGCAAGTCTTATAGCCCTTATGCCCTAATAAACTTATCTGATACTTTGGTGGTCAGAAGATCTGATAGGTATGATGGAGCCAGTCCATGCAAACACTTGTAGACAGTAACAAGAAGATTAACCTCCGCTCTAACATGTACCAGTAGAATATGCAGCTCCTTTAGTGCATCAGAGGTACTAGAGAACTTTTACCGTTTTAGGATAACTTTTGCAGTGCAGTTTTGAATTACCTACAATAGCGCTCTCATTTATTGTTAAATTAGGAAATGGTTCTACTTTTAATACTGAGCAATGTCTGAGGCTTTGTTTTGTAAGTTAAAACTGCCAGTTAAGACTGTTTTATAGTAATCCACCCTTGCATTGCCAATGTTATCAATTCTCCATCTAGTCCAATGCCGCGTATTGCGCATTCCACTTTTTGCTGCAATCAGTCAAATTTTAGTAAAATAAAGTTTGATTAACTGGTTGTTGTTTTTCGTCTCTAGGGAATATTGATACAGTTGGGACTCAAGACAATAGTAGCCTCCAACTACTGGTTGACAAACCACCAATTGGAGGCAAAGAAATTCTTCAATTAAGTAGTAGTGCATTGGCAAGCTTCAAGTTACATCCAGGATCGGTAAGATATAGCGTTTATACTGTTCCTCTTTTAAGCCTAGGTCACTCCTTTGCATTTTGAGCTTGCATTCGGCTGCATATTGCAGGGGCAGATTTAAGGGGGGACCAGGCCGTCCCCGGTCCCTCTTTTGGAAAGTAAAATATATCAATATTATTTCTATTGTCTATAAAACGAAAATGTTCAGCTAGAATTGATCCCTTAACATGCCCTTGAGGCCATTTCAGGACATCTAAAGTCCAAAATTTCCCGGGGAGCATTCTCCCTAAAACCTTGACTCTCTACCTGCCCCCTTCCGGCCCCGCCTTTTTCCAAAAGGCTGCATCCGCCCCTGTATTGCCCCAACGCAACCTAATGCAGCACTACGCAATGAAATGAGCTAAAATAACGAAAACTTATGCCAGTGCAATGCTCTACGACCTCATATGTAGCCAAAACAACTGGTGCGTAGCAGAATGAGCGGGAATGAACAACTTTTGAGTTGAAGTGAGTGGATGAGCAGTAGAGGTAGTATAAGCTGCTAGTGAGTAACAAATGAGTAGCGAACGAGGTAAACACACAAAGGGACGAGCTTTGTGTTACATTGTACTGTTTCAAACAAAAGTTGGGGCGAGGTGAAAGGCAACCCAAGGTACAGTAACCATAGGGAATTCGCGTCATGCAGCAACTCAACTGATTTGGGCAACTGACGTGACCATGTCTTGCAATGGAACACAACTAAGTGGAGCTAAGCATAACAGAGAGTGTCATTTAGCTCAGTTGGTTTAGCTGGTGGAAATCACTGTTCTGTGCGCTAAACCATGGCAATTCATTGGTCCATGGTTCGATCTAACACCACGCCACTCTCCTTGTGTTTCAGCTGGAAGGTCAAAGTACAAGTTACTAACGCACTGTCTTTTGGATGAGACGTTAAGCTGTTGGTCACATACAACTTGGCTCATGTGCACGTTAAAGAAAGCAGTGCACTCTTCAAAAAAAGAGTAGGGTATTGTGTTCGGGTGTACTGCCCAATCACCACCAAAAGGGCCTTACTGAAAATAAGTCCACTTTGGACTTTCGTGGGTTATCCTTGGTATTCTACAATACCAAATAAATCAAATAAAAAAAAGAACTTATCATAACTGACAGTCAACAGGGATCAGAGGTTGGATATGTTTTAAATTTGCCAAGCGAAAAAAATATCCTTATTTACCATACTTTATGAATTTTCATATATTTCTGTCTATAATTATCTTTTGTACTTTGTACATATTGGGGAGCGTACCCTGGAGTACCCTCACCCCCTAGTGAAGAAATCTTACCAAAAAAAGCCTGGTTCAATTCAGTACCTTTGTGGCAATTGAGATGTTTATGACAAAACAATATAGTCAACCTTATAGTGCAATTCCATGGAAGCTATTTTTGAAAGGTATGTCCGGAATCCACCCAACGTTTTAATGCTATTGCTATGACGAAAGTGCGCCCCAAATTTTGCATATTTTCAAATTTATCAATAAATGGAAGTAAATTTAACCCAAATATAAAGACATTGACAGCATAAAATATATGTAACCAGGGGCGGATCCAGGATTGTGATTTGGGGGCGGGGGTGGGGACAAGCAAAAAACACAAAAAAAAACTGCCTTGCAAAGTACAGTTCCGGCTTTGGGGTCAATTTTATTTTTGGGGGGGGGGGCTTTAGCTTGTTAAGGGGCCCCTTAAATCAGCCACTGGTAACATACGTATACTACTAATATTAAAGCTATTTTAATTTTTATTCAATTTTGTTTTTCCATGTGGTTGTTTCTTCTTAGATACCTGATCAATATAAATTGTTGCATCACCAAGCCCCAAAGAAACACAAGCACAAAAGACACAAGCGAGAGCACCAACCACTGGAGGCAGGCAAGGGCTTTGCACAAAGTAAGAGTCAGATTTTGGTTTTCAATTCGTTAAAACTGTAATTTGAGTGGTAGACCCACTTTTGATTTGGGATTAATATTGCAGCAGGTTTTTCAGCATTATATCAATGTCCAAATGTTGTGAAATTTTATCTATAAGTTCACAACTGTTTCTGTAGATTTATTCATTTTAAAACTCGCTTTTATCAGGTGGTGAAGTGCAAAATGATGAACCAAAGAAGAAGAAAGATCCAGAGAGAAAGAAAAAGAAGAAAGATAAAAAGAAAAAGAAGGTAAAAATTGCTGATGCCTTATTTGATTGAGATGCAGTATTCAGAATTACTCTACTCTATTTCTCATTTGATGAGGCCTAAGATAAATCTTTATTGTCGCTAAAGCCTGACCGACCCCAAAATCTTGAAAACCTCGGTTTACGTTTATACATTGAATTCTGTATTTCCTGACTTCGGCTAATTTCGAGGAGGCAGAGTTCCTTCAAAATAGTACTAATCACGTAGCCCCTAAGTGAATAGTACTGTACTATTTGGAGGCATAGAGGCCCAAAGTTTTAACCAGAAAGTCAAAATTAGTATATATGTTAGTATTAGTAAATTAGTAAATTGTTTTATATTCTAGATCAAACATTTTAAAGAAAAATGGCTTACCTTTCCCGTAAGCTCTGGAGAGGTGCACCTGGCTATGCTAAAGCAGCTGACATACACCAACTTATTGCTCATCACAACTGTCAGTAACGTCACATCATGAAATAGTACACAATATCACATTGAAATGTGTGGTGCTCTTCCAACCAATCAGTACAGTTTATATGTTTGTTGTAAAATCTAATGAACTTTTATTTAGTGTATTGCTTCATTTGTACTATTAACAGTATCAAGTCCATACCCTGGTGGGGGGGTGGTGGCCATACACAGAGCAATTCTAAAGTATAACCTCCATTTTTACGTGTATATGGTCTGTTGTATTTAGTGGTCATTTAATTACAGTATAAAACAAAAAAATCCCTTAATAGCCCTCACTTATTAAATAAAGAACTTGCACATTATATGGTATTTGCAAAGGAAATTATGTTTGGAATACTTTGTTGAACCATTAACTGAATTACTATGAACACTATGTGCCGCTAAAACCCATCCTCGATAACCAATGTTAGATTACTGCTCTACAATCACTTTAGCACTTTTACCCAGGAGAAAATTCAATGACAAAATGAATGGTTTAAGATGTGAAAAATGATGCAAATCCTATTAAATATATTTACATGTTATTTTATGTATGCTCGGTGGACTACTGAAAATTCTTGTTGACCTTTGTAAATTTTTTTATCTTCCAGAATAAACACAGTCCAGATCATACTGGTGTAGGAACTCCCCATGAAGCTAGCGGACCTGGCAGGCCATGAGCACTGTTATTTTACAGAATGTAAATGGAGAACTATATAGATATATAAATGATGCTTGTAGCCATTATACATAAAGAACAGTCAACAATTGCTAATATACTGTGTACGATTGTCTACAAGCACTTTACAATTAAACTAGCCTAAATCAAATCAAAAGTGGCATTGAAAAAATATCTGATAAATTTGACTTAAAGATTGTTAATTAAACATTCTCAAGCATGAAAATCTAAGTTGGCTACAGCCCCCCATTGGGGATAAATTTTGGGTTTCGTCGAGGGGAATCATGTCTAAAGTACGGCTCTTTTCCTCCCTGTCAGAGGCGTTGCCACTGTGTTGGTTGCTTACGATCTCCATTAAGAGACTGCATATACAGTCAGAGAACCGAATACTGTAAAAAGAAGCTGTTTGTTGTTCCAATAAGATGGATTAAAGGGCAGGTTCAGCCAAAAAATTATCTTATGATTTAGTTTATCATAAAAAGTATATTCAGCCCTGTTTCTGAATTTTTACGATTCATTTTACCTATCTTAATTATTGGTGGGGATAGTTCAAATTACAAGATAGAATCCCTCTATTCTTTTACATACAAATTGTGTGAAAAATATATAGAAAAATATTATTCTTGTTTGTGTTAACCAAAATTATTCATTTCTAATGTTTTTATATAGTATTAAGTAGCCATTTTTATTTGATAATAAAAAATTACCCACTTTGCTATTTTGTGTGTAAAAGAACAGGAATAAAATCTAGCATTTATTTTTAATATAGTTTTTAATTTATGAGACTCAAGGAGAAAAAATCAAAAAATTCCCAAACAGGGAACCCTAGAACAGCACTAGTTACTCCTGGACTATCCATAAACCTGGTTTCTCGGCAGACAACATTTAGAATGCTTTCGTCCAGGGATTATAACTGGACAAATGTTAGAAACTTTTGAGAATACCACAGTCAGTTAGTCTTTAACTAAACTTAGTCCACTTTTGCGAATACCGGCCAAAGATTAATGATTAACTACAACATATAATGAATAGTAATTTTTTGGGTGAACCTGCCCTTTAAGATCGCTTGTACTAGTATTTGTATGTATTGAAATATAGAAAGAAAAGTATTAACAAATATTCAACGTGTGCAAAGCCAACTTAAGCAAGTTTGATTTGACTATATGTATAATGAAGAATCATGCCAGTAAAAATTATAACAGATACACAAGTAGATTACATTTTAAATATAATTTTTATTGCCATTCAAATAATTTCAGTCATCATTATCTCATAAGTGGATTATTGTTTCACATTCTTTTCTTTTGGGGGAATAAATCAAGGTCATATCCTATGTAAAGTACAGGCCTACAGACCTAATTGAAATGCTACTCTAATTTTTAAAAAAAATGTATGTAAACCAAAGTGTCGCTTGCAATGTTTTAAAAAATAAAAATCTTGCCTGTTAACATTGAATCAAGTTCCACTTTCAATTTCTACCAACATAAAAGATGAGCCATATTCGAATAGTCTGTTTTGTACAGCTCTTTCTTCATATTTGATGGTCACACAAACTTCCTCGCCCAAGCAGATCAAACTCTTCACTGTTTTTTTAACAAGCACCTCTAGTAGCAGATTAACATACCAGTTGAGTATGCCTATTTAATAACTGAACTAAATTATTTGCCAATAATTAGTACTGTCTGAATCAATATATAAAAACATGTTACATTATGCAAATAGTCTTTTGAATAAGCGTGTTCACTGCCACGTTTTTTTTTTCAAATCGTCCATGTACGACTAAAAGAAAGGCGCTATAACATTTTAATACTTCTTGGTAACTATAAAGCCTACTATTTACCCCCAAACAATAGAGGGTGTATTTATTAGGGTTTACTCCTCTTGGCTCTTTACCATATCAAAGTTTGCATTTCTCTAACCGTACTCTAGGTGGTGACATGCAAGGGAATTCTGGGGTGGTTTTGTTGGTTTTTTGATGAGTACATTCATTCCCAGTACTAATAAGACCAATTCTGAAATCATTTGTGAGGTCTCACTACAAAATAAGTCTCATCGTAGGTAAGACCAAATTGAGAAAATCACTAAAATAGGTCTGAAGTAAAAAATTCGAGAAATTTTGTTTTAATCAATTATGAGTACTATAATGGTACTTATATTTCATTATAAAATACTTTTTAAATCATTTGTCATTGACGAAATTGTTTTTCATGTAGATTTTTTGAGATTGATAGCATTTTTGTTTATTTATTTTTAGATTATTTCATGGTCGATTTTCTCAAAACCATGTTTTCAGACATAAAAATTTCAAATGTTCATATCTTTGGATCTAATTATCCAATGAATGTCATTTAAAAATTATAATGTACCAATAACTCAATTTTGGATTTTCCTAATGAGACTCATTTTGTGGAAAGACCTCACATATTGGCAGTTAACATGTTGAATCAAAACCTATTATCAAAAAATTAGTGCCTCAAATGAGTTTAAAAATAAATAAAATTTCCAGTTGCTCTATAGAGGCTGAATAGGATTGTATTATAAATTATAATAGACAATTTTAATTACTTTACTACATTAAAAAATGTAATATTAAGTGATTTATTATTTACTTTGGAGGCATTCAGCGATTACATACGCATTTTTTTGCCAAATTTGACCCTTGTTGCTATTTGTACTTTCGGCTTGACCACCCCTACCAGTGTACTCAATGTTATTGTTTTCTCAATAAGACAATTTTTAAGATAACCTTACAATACAATATGCATACATGAACTTATCTTGGACTAATCCGCACCCCTGTATGCATTTGTATGCGTTTTAAAACGCCACTCTCCCACCCCTCTGTGCGCATGTAATTGTTGAATGCCCATTTAAATAATTCTGCATAGAGTTTAATCCTTAACTCTCCTAACACTGTCTGCCTTTCGGACGGTCTATTTTGTTCCATTATCTGGACAGTTCATGTATGTTTACATTCGTTTCATGATTTTACGACTTTGAAAAGAGGTCCAGTTTAGAATGAAATTTGGTTTGGTTTTGGGAGAGTTAACAGCATTTGTAGTGTCACCTGCCATTCCAATGGCTTTTGTATTATTTTGTATATATGTCTTGGAATAAATGAAATATATAAATAATGAAGTTTTGTCCAGAAATTGTAAAATTTAAGTTATTAGACAATAAATGCAAGTGCGAGTTAGTTGATTGTGGAGTGGGTGAAGCAGGGGGGGGGGGGGAGAACTGTGAACCACAGCAAAAACAATGGCATGGTTTCAAATCCCACTCACCAAGGATCTGGTGGTGGAACAAGTCTTCTTGGATATAAACTGTAGGCCAGTTGTGTACACAAACAGCTCACATTATAAAGAACCCAGCACATCTTTCAAGACAAGTAGGGGTTACCCCGGTGTACACATGGGCGTATCCAATAAAAGAGGGGAATTTTCCCGGGCCAGAGTGGGCGTGGTTCTCAATTTTGCTCCCAGTTTATGTTGGGCATGGCCCATATGTGTGTTTATTTTTTATTTGTAAGGTCTATTTTAGATGAAAGAGCACAAGTACAAGCCAGCCCTTTGAAAAAAATAACACCCTCTGACCAGGTAGATCTACCATGTTAAATTACTAGGGAGATCTACCTAGCAACACGGAGAACTATCTAAAGGTAGTATATAATTTCCCTGTATTTTGATGTTATTAATGCCTTAAGGTTTATTCTAATGGCTATATTTTTCTATGTACAGTATACTTGTAGAGCATTGCTGACCATATCCTTGGTAGTATCCCTTATGTGGTAGTTTTTATAGGGTTGACCATGTTAACTACCTTTATCTACCTTGTCACTACCATTATCTACCATGATAACAGTTTGTTTTTTTTTCAAAGGGCGTACTTACTGCATGACATGACTTGGACTTGATCACAAAGGTAAGTAGTTCAATTTCAAGTAAAGATGACTCCGAGTTCACTCAGCTGTGAATGAGTACTTGGTTAATACAGTCAACTCTCCCAATACCAGACTCTCCGCAAACCGGAATTCACGAAAAACCGGACTTTTTTAAAAGTCCCAATTTTTTCCTATTCCTATTCTATTATCTTAATTCTAAATTCACAAAAGCGGACTTTCCAGAAAACCGGAAAATAATTGCCAGCCCGAAGGTGTCCAGTATTGGGAGAGTTGACTGTATACTGTAAAGCACTTTATTTTCGCATGCCCTTAATTTTCACAAATTTTGCAATGACAACAAAATCACAGAAATTTGAATGTTAAACACGATTGACAAAATTCCGTAAAGATATGATAATGTATACAATAAATTATCTTGTTTCTTTGTGTTTAATTTACAACCATTCAGGAACCACAGAAATAAATAATAAAACAAAGGCTGTGTTTCTGCAGGATTTTCAGATTATCCGATAAAATATCTAATCAAATCAATTTTCAAAAAGGAACTGCGCAAACTCAATGCAGACCATAATCCATTTTGCATTTTGATGTAAATCATAATAGAGGTAAGTGCCTCATTCAGGGGCAGACTTAAGGGGGGAGGGGGGCGGGCTCCCCCACTTTCGGAAAGTAAAATATATCAATATTATTAGCATTGTCTCTAAAACAAAAAAAATATTCAAGAATTCATCCCTTAACACGCCCCTTAGGCCATTTCCTATATCTAATGACCAAAATCTCTCGGGGAGCATTCCCACAGACGCCCTACCGCCCCCCCTCCCCTCCGGCATCTGCCCCTGTCATTCTCATTATGGACATCACCAAAATTAAGTTTATGAATATGGGGAAAAAATAATGAAACAACTGCAGAATAACCGACGAGAGCATGTTATAGTGAGTCAACGACCTATGATGTGAACTGCATGGAAAGGATTGAAATATCTGGCAACGTGGCAATGTCCTGTGATGTGAACTTGAAAGGATTATTTTACGAGCCATTGAAAATAAAACAGATCTTACACTTTGACAGCATGTTATTGTGTACCTTGAATACTAAAATATATATGTCCCTTGCAAAAAGTAATTCAAAATAAAATAATTTACACTTTCCTGTCAATGAGAGATGAAGACAACCTGGCAAAGATCATTGTATTGTTCAAGGATGTTTTGAAGGAAATCGATAGCGTGCCTGTCCAAAACTTTGCTGGACAGATGGAATTAGGCACCTTACAGGCATGTTCATTAACACAACCTACAGAACAGAACTGAAGAAGAATTAGTCACAAAGGGTCAGTCATGACCTACAGGACAATGACGACAAAATATAAAGTTTCCACAAAATTAACTGGATTAGAAGAGTTGAATCTAACACAGTGAAGAGCATTTCTCCACCCTACACTTATCATGGAACCCGCATAATCTAGAATACAGGCGTAGACATACCCTAAAGGGACACGAGACTGCATATATATTTTAGACACAGGAATGCGCATACCCTAGAACAGGAATCTGCATACCCTAGAACAGGAAACCGCATATCCATTTGGTTGACACTATATGGGCACCACTTCTGCACGTTATGAATATTAATGACACCATACTATTTGAATATTCATGAGTTGATTAAAAGTGCGAAGTTTATGAATACAGTAATCACCAGCTAGCTGTTTGGGATTTCCTTCTCACATCAAGCAGCATGCCAAGTTGTTGTTCTTTGCCACCACCGTGGGCAAAATATCTCAATTCCCCGTCAACAGATTATTTAAGTGGTTGGGTGTGTGGTATAGTGAGTGGGGGAATTGCGCAAAACCTTCGAAAATGCGAAATCATTACATTTCATTGGTAATAAGAAGGAGGACTTTGGAGGCGGGTACCACCAATGCCGTCAGTCAAACAGAAGGACCAGATGGACCAGCTGGAACACTTACCTGGTTTACTTAACTGGTGCCCATTTTAACTCTTTAACTTGAACTAGAAGTCAAAGAAAAACTAGAGAATAAACCGGCAAAAGAATAAAATACATGAAGAAATAGCGAAAACAAATGGAGGAAAGGGATTATACTTTCATGACAGCTGAAATAATCAGAGTAGAATACAAAAATGCCCAGGATGTAATGGTGTAATCTGGAAAATTGGACAAGGATCGAGTTTTGTAAGCGACCACAAACCATGGTTGCCCCTATTCACCATATTTTGCATGAAATTCTTGGGGCTAACCATTCCGTTAACCTGCCTCAAGGTAATTTGGGGCAAAGCAAGCTTGCACCGCAGATACCTAGGCCTAGTAACCCCTAAATATAGTCTTCATAAAATTTATTTTTATTTTATTTTTATTTTAATTGATTCATTTGGCATGTCAGCTCGGAAGCCAGAAAAGCGGAAAACCCACTGTCGCCTAAAGGATGTGTGACCCCCAAAGTTTAATGTGCCAACACTTTCAGGTTTTTGTAGAAAGTGCAAGACTGTAGAGTTTCAACATCTAAACCCTATGATTAACTTAAGGATAGGTTATGCCACATCCTTACCTTTATGTCAAGAATCATATTCCTTGCACACACATGCTATACTGACCATAGTATAAGCCCACCTCATTTGAATTATTACATGGGCTTATACTAGAGTACAAAAACTATATATCACTCCACAAATCACAGTGGGCTTAAGGGGCGGATCCAGGATTGTGATTTAGGGAGGCTTAAGTCCAGATGTTGGATTTTTCAAGTAAAAAATTAAAAAAATATAAAAAAAAAACTTGCCTTGCAAACTACAGGTTCGGCTATGCCTCCGTGATTCCTTACACGCCGCTGTGCATTTTTTTTATTAGTCCGTTCTCCTTTTTACCCCACCAAAAAATTTTGGGGTCAATTTTAGGGGAGGCTTAAGCCTGTTAAGCCCCCTTATACCAAGACACATGCTACATCCAGTTAAGTACAGTAAATATTACCATAAATCTTGGTCATTATAAAGATATATAATGGCAACGACAACTTCCTTAACCATTTGAACCCCGAGGCCACATTAGTTATGCACTTCCTACCCTGGTTACAAGCAGTGTGCATGTAAACAAGCACAAATGCGTGGAGGCACAGCAAGGTAATAATCACAAGATATAAGAAATATAAGTACATTGTGAAAAATATTTACCATCCTACAGACATCCAATCTGTTTGGTTTTTTGGAGGGTTGGTAAGGTAATTTTGTAAATATATGACATTAATTCTTGTTGGTGGGAGAGGGGTGTTATCATACACTTGAGGGGGCGGGCTTTACTATGATCACCACAGTTCCACCTCATATTTCACACAATGATTGCACCTGGATTACATATTGAAATCCAGATTTCTAGCTTATTGATGGCAAACCAGTGTTGGCTCTTTGACAAGGACTTGGCCAGGGCTGTTCCTTCTTTAACCATTTTGAATCTTTCCACAATGGGCCTATCAGCTGGAAGTTCCCGCTCATCCCATGTAACACGATAGCCTGTAACCATCTCTGGTTTTATCTGATGGATGGTTCCACTCAAGAGCCAGGATTCAAGGTAACGCCAAGGATGAAACGATGGTTTAAATCCATTGGATTTGAAAGCATAAGGTGCTGGTGTCGGACAAACTGGTTTCTCATTTCCCTTCACTACAACATCATTGCATAGTGGTGTGTAGAAGTAAAGGGTCGAAGGTGTCAATAGAAACTACTGTCCACCGAATAAATTTACACTTTATACTTGCAGTCAAACATCAATCCATAAAGCATGAACTCCAATGAATGTGATGCATTCTTGGTAAAACTTGGTTTATTTAACAGTGATATACAGACCATAGGCAGCTTGTAAATCATGTACCTGTTAACACAATACTCATCTCCAAGAGACTTTCGCCAATCTATCTCAACACTTAAGAGTCCTGTTACTCTAGAATTGCGGATCAACATGCTTAATGTCACGGACTGGTCGTTGGAAGCAATTCATAATATGGGTTGTATGGTTGGAGTGGCTTACGTTGAGGTTCATCTCCTGGCTGATCAGTATCTATCGTGACTATGTACATAGATGTATGTTCACTTCTTAGGTGAGTCTAGCCCTACTGAACGAGGGCACAAACTTGTATGAAGTACTTGGTGTTTAACCGAAGCCCCTCAATCACATGACTATGCTGATCAGGTGGTACATTTCTTATATTCATGCAACTCGACGTACACCAGTAAGATGGTACTTAGAATCATACTCCACAAAAACAGTATTGCAGAATATCCAAATCTGACTCTTTTGGTGGGTTAATTTGATTTGAAAAAAATGTATATTTCTGGTATTTTTAAAAATATAAATAAACATGTTAATGTATTTTTCTGCTATTTGCTTGTTAATAGAACGACCAATTCCAGATGAAATTCTAGCCAGAGGAGAAGATGCCATAAATTCATATAAACATGAATTAAAAAAGGAAAAAACTGAGACTGTGAATTCCAGAATCATGTTATTTGGAAGGTGCAGCTAAAACAAGCTGCGTGAATTCAATCCATTTACCACACACACTGAAGGCTAATTATAATAATCAAGATAGTTAAACACGGAAAAATTAACCATAAACCTAACTTTGACCCCAATCAAAGAATCACCGTACCATTGGACACAAAGTCCGTGTACCCTAAAGAAAAGCTGGACGTGCACTGTCCATCTTGGACTCATCATCTGGCTGGCTGCACCAATCCACGACTTAGCATTTGTGATCTATGACCTGCTCAATGGACTTACGACTGCTTCACCAGACCACCAGACCACCAGACTGCCATGGAAAGTCTCACTGCAGCTCAGAGTTCGTCAGCTGACATAATCAGAACAAAACTTCAAAACCTCAGAGAAGAATACAAAAATGCCCAGGATGGTGTAATCTCGAAAACTAGACAAGGATCGAGTTTTTTACACTATCATGAACCATGGATTCCCATTACCATACTATATTTTGCATGAAAGTCTTGGGGGTTACTATGCAGTTAACCCGTCAAAAGGTAATTTGGGGCAAAGCATGCTGGCACTGCAGATGCCTAGGCCTAGTGACAACTGAATATAAAGTCTTCATAAAGTTAATTGGATTAGAAAAAAAAACATGTACATTTCTGGTATTTTAAAAAATATAAATAAACATGTTGATGTGTTTTCCTGTTATTTGCTTGTTACTAGAACGATCTATGCCAGCTGAAATAGTAGCCAGAGGGGAAGATGCCATAAATTCATACAAACATGAATTAAAAAATGGAAAAACTGAGATTATGAATTTCAGAATCATGTTACCGGTATTTGGAAAGGAAGGTGCAGCTAAAACAAGCTGCGTGAATTAAATCCATTTACCACACACTGAAGACAAATTATAATATTTTAAAAGATAATCGAGATAGTTAAACACGAGAAAATTAACCATAAACCTAACTTTGACCCCAATCAAAGAATCAACGTACCATAGGACACAAAGTCTGTGTACCCTAAGAAGAAGCTGGACGTGCATGGGCCATCTTGGGTGCCACGAAACCTGGACCAGCAGCCCACCTATTGACCGGTCTCGTCTACAGGAAGCGGCATGACTGAGAGACTGTTATTTCACTTCCCTGAATGTCTGTGACCGTTTTCGATTGATATGTGAGAAGCATGCTGTCATCTACTGGACTCTGAATCACCGACAATGACACGTTTTTTAGATTGTGAAAAACCTTCATAAAAAAGGAGTGAAGTATTCTGTCACACATGAATGTGAAGAGGAACTGGACAACC
>JAOTQE010087987.1:0-15009 GCA_025631205.1 Nesometra sesokonis
GGTAATGAGCTAGAGCTCAAAATATGGTTATATAGAAAATTTGACCTCAAATGACCTTAAATGACCTCGTTGACCTCCTTAAGGGGTGTTACAATTTTGGTATCCACCCAGGTGTTGTCCCCGCATGTCAGACCCACACTTTCAGCATAGGTACTATATTGTACTAAAAAGTACCAAAACAATTTTCAAAATTGGATTCTGCCACCTGACTATTAACTAATAGGAGTGTTTATGTTTTATATCTCTACACACGCATTTCTGTAACGCTTACGTAACAGTTTGTGTCACTGACAACTAATGTTCTTATAGCTGTTATAAACAAACATCTCATTTAAACCTTTCAAAAATTGAGTAATTAAACTGAGAAAATATGAACACGTTGATAAACACAAATTCAAATTGTTAAGACCTGAGAATGCTTAATTGAACGGGTATTGATGAAACTAGCACAGATTATTAAAACGTTAATAAAAATGTATGGAAGTTGAGACGACGATCGACAATGCTAAAAAAATGTATTAGCTTTGCCATAAAGGTCCGTTCCTTCCAAAATACTGTATTGGCAAAACAATATTCTATATGTCACTAGTTTTATCCAAATTCATAAATATAATACTGATCTTTATATTACTTCAAAGAATTTTAAAAAGGCAAAATAACAAAATAAGTATAAAATTTGAGTTTTTTGAGCGAATCCTGAAAAAAAAAGCAGATGAATAAGCCTGAAATTTATTAGCTTTTTTTCTACTCGAGAAAAACATTAAACAAGTGTATATATAGGTAATTAAGCATCTTATTATTTTATAAATAATAAGTACTTAATTTTCCAGAGAAATTTAATTTTTGTGAATTTTGGAAGAAATGCCCCTGTAAACTGTCTTTGATAACAATTGAAGGGCGATCTTTTCAGAGGAGGGAATACGGTACTGACTAGTTCGAGGCACGACCCTACTTGTCAACCACAAATATTGCTTTAATGCGGGCTATTTGGTTGGGTTACTCGCAATGCTTTTTTTTTTTGCCGCTATTGGAATCCCATACTCGGTTTCGTTGCATAAAAATTATTTAAGATTTAACTTTAATTTAATTTATAAATCAATCTCTTGAATGTACAAATGCGCTTTTGATCTTTTATTTCTATCTGGAATTAGCGCTTTATAAATGTTTTATATTATTGTTATTGTTATTATTATTATTATTATTACTATTATTATTATTATTATTAACTTATTGTGGTGATTGGCAGCGTTGTAGAGATTACAAACAGCGACCGGTACCAAAACGAAAACGGTCCAGGTACTGACCTACAGTGACTGAAAACTCGCAGATTGCCCTGTTGCAAGAAGCATCGGTATAGATGTGCGTAACCATTGTCTTGCCAAGGAAAAACTCATCAGAATCATACAAGACTACTTTAGTTGGGTTGTTGTCTATGGCGTCAACGGCACTTGAATCAGGATAGGCTATTATTGCACTCTGCTCTGAAATCTCAATATCAAGAAACATATCAGCCGGGCATGTTACAGTCGGAGGTTCTTCATCTGTAAGATATTAACAAAGTTTAGATATTATCTTAATCAAGTATTATTTCTTTGCAATAACTAATAACCAGCTGTCCCTAGATGCGGTACTATCGTATACAAATACAATTTTTAGATAACCATAAAAAATATAACGTGCAAACTCGTCACAAACTGAATCACATGGTCGGAAAAGAAAATTAAAAAATGTTATTATCGGTATGCATTTATAAAAACCACATAAGATGTAAACTGAATTCCTAATTACAATCCTGATGAGGAGGAAAAAATACCCCTCTTAATTTTGAAAAAAAAACTTTAAAGAGTAGCCCATTTCTAATAGAATACAATGGTTTATTTTTGAAATATTAGTAGTATTTTAATACAATTCCATAAAATACAAAAATATACAATGGCAAACACTTCTTAACAATTTATTAGACAATTAGACAAACAAGAATCAATATTACAGTACAATATTATTTTCACTGATGATTCAATCATTTTTAAACAAAATTCTCATTAAGAACTATATCTCCACCGATCTTTATATTTCTATAACAGTAATTTCAAAATTGGTATTATTCAACTTTTAAAAGAATGTCATCTCGAAAAAAGCAAACTCAAAGGTCTTATAACGAAAAGAAACCCATGTGCTTCTTTTAGAGGTTTTACAATATGGATATCTAAAATTTCATACGTGAACAATGTTTTTGAAAAAAATCTGTCACAGAGTAATCAGCCTCAGAAGAGGTTGTGAACGATTTTCTGAAAAACATGTTTCTATAATAAAGACTGCAAACAAATATAGACCTAACATTAATCCATAATGAAATACAAGTACAATTATAAACACTAATTAGAATCAATTATTTCAATGACCTCGTTAAGAATACTTATTTTGGGGGTAAGGCACATTCTGCTTTCACATATATAACAAGGCACATGGGACAAACAAAATAACAACTTCTTGAGAACTAATTTTGGAAAGTGCATCCCTCTAAAGACCTGTATTGATGGACATGTTAGAAACCAATTATTCCAAATCATTGTATTAATCCAATACTAATTCAACAGTGTTGAATTGTTTTGTAGTAATAGACAATTACCTGTTATTGTTACATCAAAACTACATGTCACTTCATGGTTGCCATCAGAGCTTTCTGCCTCAATCGACACAGTGTGGCTTCCAAAGGTAAAATAATCGCCACTTTGATGCGAAGTAGACGTTATAGATCCGCCTTGTACAGATACTTCTCCATCCCAGTAAATACGTTTTCGGTTTGTTCCAAGCTCTGCAGCCTCCTCCTTGCTACTCGGACAATTCGTAAATTGGACAGCCACACCTTTTTGAAAAAAGTGATTGCATAATGGTAGAATAAAACACTAAGAATTTGTGGCAGAGACAGGGCAGTGAATAACCGTCATGTGGTACCATTCCATTTCAAGTTTTACTTTATTCCAGGCTCATGGCCAATATATTCATACAATATTCATATTATACAATTTAATAAAGAAATATAAGAACAAGAATTGTATAAAAGGCCTCAATAGCAATGCCTACGGGTTTCAATTACCATAAACTTGGAAATATATTATTTATTAAATTTCTAAAATATATTATTTCTCAAGAAGAGAAAGAGAAAGAGGAAGAAGACGGGAAAAAGATTAAAGGGAAAAGAAAACTGAATCAAGAAAACGAGAACGAGGAAGGGAAGAAGACGAGAACGAGGAACATGGAAGAGGAAGACGACGACTTAAAGGAAGAAGAAGAGAGGAGGAAAAAAAAATTTCATAATTGAATGGTCAGACATTCAGCTAAGAAATACAGTCAACTCATAAAATACCAATACATTGATTTCTTCAGAAATTCAAAAGACTGGGGACCTGATGATTGTATTTGTGGCAAAATGGGACACAAGGACCACGGACTTGAAAGTTTGCTAGAGGTCGTTAATCCTGGATTCTACAAATTTGTCTTAATAAATAGTATTGGAAACACTTGACTTATTTAATTTCTATAAGTTAATTCTGAAATAACGTTATGTATTTCTTAACATTTTTGGATAACTTGATTTATTTCTTTCCATTTCAATATAATTTTATTGATTTAGCTGATCGGATGATCAATGAAAGTTTAAAAATAAAAGCCGGCCATCAGTTTTTTAGATATAATGAATCGGTGGGACTTGGGAAATGTGTTTTTTCCCAATTCTACTCTTTTCAAATTGTAATTCCCGCTAATAAGGCCAACGAACGTACACTATCTGCAATGTCCGTCGCCCCAAGAAATGTCTTGCGCGCTAATTTTTGTTTCCTTTTTTTTTTTGATAGCCTTACTTTCGCGTCTCTAACTTTAAAATGGTACTTTGATTACGTATACTATAGCAATACGATCACATGTGAGTAAAGTATAGATAACTATAAAACACCTCTGAATTTGTTTAGATAATTGTTTGTATGCTTGTATTTCAGTGTCCTTTTTAGCTAAATTAAACTAAGCTAAGTAAAACAAAAATTATTCTCTTTCAGTCCCAACCCAATTTTTAAATGAGAGGACAAGCAAGGCATCTGTATGCCTAATAATGGAAGGAAGCAATTAATAAACTGAGGTACTTACATACATCATAGCATTGATAGAGCAAAAACACCTGTAATAGAAAAACGATTAGACTATCAAGTGTTGCGCATCTAACTCAAATTCCTATAATTCAATACGGGTTAGTGTTCAGTCAACTGTGATGTTTGTTGTTGACCTATATATTTTGTAAGAAATGTAAACGTTTTGGCTTTTGTGCACACGGTGTTGTATTTTGCTAGTTTGACATATTTAGTTACTGTTGACAAATAACTTTGTTTTACGTTTTCAATTATTTTGGTTACAATTGTTTTCTGTGCAATACAAATTAATTATTCACATTATATGAACAGGTCATCGTCAACTACTTCCGGTTAAATTCCGTTCGATTAGGCAATTATAATGGAGCGATCCTTCAATCAGTCATATTATATAGGCCTACCAAGGCTAATTTCAAAGGTATACCAAATTTACATCTAAAATCGCCAAATTTTAATGTATAGTTACAATTCATACCGTAACTTTTAACCGCTTGCATTGTCGCCATATAGAGACCGAAGATTTTATTTGGTCTGTGGATCCAAAGGTATTCCTTGCGGCGTATTGGTATGCATATGTCCATGAAGATCACTCGGCTAGACCTAGCTTCATTTGTACAACACTCAACATTCAGTCATTTTGTACTTTTATTAATCTTTCTGACTAGTATAATATAGGCCTAATCATTTGCTCGGTCGGTCTACAGTAGTGGAGGGTATATGTCCAGCGTTTTTAAAGTGAGAATTAGGTACACTTAACTTCAAAGTTTGGCCACCTAGTCAATTTTCATGACGCAAAGTATGTAATTCATTTTATCTACCAACTTTGCGATGGAGATCGTCAGTCAGTCGTCATCAAGCTTAACTGATGATATGGGGGCTTCGTTACCCATGAATTTTTTTTTCGCAAGCCTTCATATCTGCATTGATAATTCAGTACAGGTTATACACGATAAAATCATTAACAACCGAGAATGGTTTACTTTATTTAATACATTTATGCTTATCAAATTCACTGAAATTGAGGTTAAAGATGCATTGAAGACGTAGAATTATACCAACAACCTTCATCTTAAAAAATAGGCCTAAAACCATCATAACTCTAGCCTACGTTTTAAGGCATCATCGGCGTATCCAGATTGTGTTCTGATGTAGAACAAAATAAATTCACCAAGATTGAGGTTAATGGGTGCATCAAGAAACGTAAAATATGCCTAGTTTAAACAACCTTTATCTTTACAACAAAAGTAACAAAAACCTGAGACTATTGAAACAAAAACTCTATCTAACTTTTCTAAAGTAGGCCTACAAGTCGCATATCCAGAAGGGAGCTTGCGTAACCACCTCAGAGGACAAAAAATAAATTCACTGACATTGAGGTTAATGGGTACATCAAATGACGTAATATAGTGCAAGTTACTTTCATCTCTAAAACAAAAAAAATGGTACTTGGCACTCCATCAGGAACGGATCCCGGATTTCTGAAAGGAAGAAGCACGAGGCTGGTGACGTCAGACCGTCGAGTGCTCCGCTGGAGTCCAGTTGGCAGAAAAAAAAAGACTGACATGAGGGGGAGTCTTTCCCTAGCACCATCCCCTGGATCCGCCTCGTCCTCCCATCCACAAAATAAAAAAAAAGTAAATTTAGCGGCTCAGTTTATAAGATATCCTTTATTTTGGTTATTACTCTGTTTAATTTTAGCTCCGGCTATAGTAAGATCCATGTACGTGGTGATTCCATTGTTTATTTTTATTATTACTACTACCGTTTTGTTTGTTTTACAGTTAGAATTGCTTGTAACAGTTTTTTTTTTTGTAATTGAAGTTCTTATGATATACAGTAGGCCTAGTGTGTAAACCTACACTAATTTATTCCATTTTTTATAATTTCTTTAGTATTTCAATGCTAAATTTTAATCTTTTAGCCGAGTCTTAAACTATGTACCATGTCCGTGGAATCTATGGGGAATCGAGGCTTAAAGCTCTTGCTTATTTAGCTTCCCTTCACGCTTCCACGATATTTTCCATATTTTCTACTTTTTTAAAAATATTAAGCTGAAGTGTGAACAAAAAACAATAAACAGAAACAGAAACCACTTGTTCAGATAAAGTAAGAAAGTAACGCAAGTTTTTGGTGACAAAAAGTTAGAGGTCGCTTGATTGTTTAAAACAATGTTATTTTTGTAGAGCCACCAGAGCCGTAGCCAGACTTGAAAAAACAGACGAGGCGAGGCTGATGACTTGGGGCGCGTGGTCTCCGGTCAGGCGGTGGGTATGAGGGCCGGGTATTGGATTGAAAATCTCAGACGACGTGACGAGGCGACGGGTCTGCCTCATCCACGAGTGGAATTCAGGCGCGGATGCAGATTTTGGAAAAGGGGGGGGGGGAGGCAAAAAGACCAACATTTCCTGGGGGAGCATTCCCCCAAACTTCCTATATAACGCCCCCATCCCATTTTCCCAAAGTCTGCATTCGTCCCTATGTTTCAAGATGTTCATATGTTTTTATTAGGCGTCCCCCTGAACGGTGCCCGTACATTGGTTCCTATAAAATGAGTTTACTGGCCGGTAGCTCCTAGCGTCTTTGACAGTGGCCATATAACTCCTCCTTGCTGCAATTTTGTCGGACACTCTTCTTAGTTTTCATAACATGAGAACATGGAATGAAACAATCACCTTTACACAATTTCAAAAGTTTAGATAACGGGAGTTCCTATGATTATTAAACGTTTGGCGACGTGATGGAAGAAAGTTGTAAATGGATGTTCAGGAGTTGGAGGATCCGCCCAATGGCACACTGTGTCAACAAACGGTCCATTTTTCAAATGTAAAATTGAAAATCGAAATATCTTACCTTAATTACTATATCCATTCCTTCTATAATAGCAACCTGTATTATATCTTCACTTGTAGATGTTACCGTTTGTATCTTCAGATGTTACCGTTGAGCTAGGCACAAGTTGTATGATGTTTTTTTTTTAACTAGATCAATACACACTGTGGGTGTTGCAGGTATTACAGTTCAGTAATCGTTCATATAAAAATCGATGATCCCCATTCGTAAGATCAATTGTTAATAACACTTATTGTGCATTTATAAGTCCTTGGAACAATGATGTAGTAATTGATTATATATAAAATATATGTGTAATTTAATACAAATATTCTCTAAAGATCAGGGTCATCGTTGAACTCGTAAATACATGCTAATTTATTTATATCTTCCCTTAACTACAGTCACTTTGTATTGTATCCACGTTTGTTTGTTTTTTTTTTTTTACTCCATGGAACGAAGTAGCCACGAACTTTCTTCTTTCTTCTTCTTCTTCTTGTGGTAAAACCTTACAATTGTTACACATGAGTGATCACATACAATACATAGATGCTGCAGGGCGCGGATTTTGGGAAGGGTTAGCCGGCGCCCCCTTTATCGGCAAAAAGTAGTTGCGCTCCCCACCCCCCCCCCCGGCCCTTATTATTGGGAGCGCCGGGTGTACAATTTACCCCAGTAGTAAAAATGGACAAAAAATTGAGACAGATGGTACCAGAACACGACAAATCGGCAAATAACTTTTTTTTTGCTCGTCAGAACAAAACGGGAAACCACGTCCATCCGCACCTGGAAAAGTGCGCAGCCCCCCCCCCACCCTTACGTCGGATCCTGGATCCGCCCCTGTGCTGTACATTTCGTTCCACGATGCAAAGCTTGACTTGAGCAGCTCCATGATTTAAACTATTTATCGAATGGAGTAAAGTGGCCTCAAATTTCCTTCTTGTTCTTCTTGTGGACAATTACAATTGTTACATGCATGCTGCACGTTCCGTTCCAAGGAGTATATCGCGATTCGTGTTTTTTTTTCATTTGTTATCCGTATAATAGCGGATCACCCATGTTTTTCTTTAATATTGAATTAGGAACGTATTCAGTGGGCTAGCTTTAACTCTCACTTATGGTGTTATGTGTTTTTTTTTTGTCTGTGTGAATAATTAAATGTGGAATTTGAATTTGATATCGCACCTCTTGGAATTACTAAACTTCCCCGAATATCGATTCCAGTTGATCTAGAGTAAGACGATCTAATTTCTTGATTTTTGCACCGCATTTGGGGTTTATTTAGTATCGTATGCCAGTAGTATATTAGGTCTATATAATAACATAACGGTAAACTGAGCTTGGTTCGAATTTCCACGGCTAGATAACACCATGATTATTTAACCTATATAACTGTGGTAATGAATTAGCTCTATTGAACCCCTAATGTGGAATAATAGTCTGGGACGGGATGACGTCATGTTGACGAGATGCGCGCGCGTCACGCATTTTCTCCAAGTCATGTTACAAATACTGTATAATAGTCCAAATTATCACGATCGTCTTAACCTTATGTCACTTGAACAAAGTTTACAAATCTTGTCATGTCTTTTATAACTGAAAATTTTCACGTGGTTTGACGATACGACAATGCCAAGTTTAACTTTTTGACAAACCAATCAAATTTTCTGACCTGACTGACAGTTTCGGACACCTTGACTCTCTTCAGTGTCCTCCTTCAGAGTGACGGCTCTGTTGTTAAGCGTATACGACCCTGTCGTTAGACGACCGCCACCTACCGGTGATCGGATTGCTTAACTACAGGGCCGTCACTGAATAAGTAAAGCGGAGAGAGTCATTACCGTACATGTAAGTCTATTTGTGTGTAATGTGATTTTCTGGTAAGTTTCGCACAGAAATCCCAATGTTAAGAATATGAAACAGAGCTTCTTTGTTCAAGATTTTAAACTTTATTGTGTAACTCTATAATTCAAACTATAGTCATTCTTAACAAATGCTTAAATTAAATCAGTTTTGAACATACGCTGGAGGATAGAAATACAGGACGTCCTGTTCAGTGTGTGCAATCGAAGGAAAGGAGTAGGGGATTGATTCCCGGTCTACTCAGGGATGGATCCACCAGTGGAGCTAGAAAGAGGGGGCACAAGTCCAGGTATTAGGTTTTAATTGGAAAATGAAAACAATAAGCGTGGATCCAGGACCTGCCTAGGGCCCGGGAAATGTTCTCTACAGATAAACTCTGGTGCACTTTTAGCGCTCCAAAAAACGTGAGTTTGGTGTATCAGAATTGGTATTCTTTTACAGTCTCTTTGTATCCTCTTATTTGTTTTAAAATTGTAATTTTTGTCATCTTTATCACGTATTATGACCCTCCGTGCCTCTGGGTATGGTGTATGCTTACATCATACAACCTTCTTGGGAGATTTCTGTACCAAATGGCAAGTAAAGTACGACAAACTGTTGTATATTGTAACACTAATGTCCCAAAACAAACCGATTTACAATTATCTTATTAATCTGATAAATATATTAATACTATCAAGTGCAGTGATTTTGTTAGTTATGAATAGCAATACAGGTTTGCGTTGTATCGACTGCCAAGTTTCCTAAAAATTATATTATTGAACACCGTTCATAGATAGTTTAACTAGCACATTTTGTATATTTACACATTATAAAATATCTTAATATAAAAAAATATTTGGGAAAACTATCGTTTACCAAAATTTACGATTAAGGAATACAAATTTAGATTACTTGTACCTCAGTAGTAGTGTCGACAGTTACATATTTTGGCCGTGTTTTCCCATGAATTTCGAATTATCCTATATCATCAAAAGATCAATAAAAAATATCAATAAAAAATGAAACTGGTAGACTCAGTGTAGACAATAATGCTTAGTCTCTTCATAAGCAGTGGCTATTGTTACCCAGTCTAAATCTTATTCTGCGTTCTTCATAATATACTGCACATGTGAATTCCTGACGATTTTCCTCTTCCCGTGGCGTCCAGATGAGGTCGTCGTAAAACCAGTATCAAATTTGATCTCGGATCAAATGTAAAAATCATCGCATTAGGTCATTTATCGAATAATCATCTGATTAGAATTTGATATTTATCGGATATGTTTATTAAATTGGTTAAATATTGCGCCACCACTGAATTATGGGATAAGTTTTATTGCAACCATTAGTCGCATGTTTTCCCCGCTGAAAAACTTCATTTGCTAAAGTTAAACATAGCATTATATTGTACTCATGTAAATGGGGAAACGAAAACAATTCGAATGCCGGCGTTACTTACCGGACCACTTTTTGACAAATGTAAAATAATTTAAATGTAATATTATATAATTATTATTATTATATTATATATGGACTCTCAAACTTTACCACATCACTTCCATAATACTTCTGCCGGCCTTGACTTCAATTGAAATTGCTTACAGGTATCGTCGATATAATAATTATTGTGCGTTATATAAATACAATAATGTTCTTATTATGGTCGATGCTTAATCCCGCATTATTTTCTTGTCTCCACTGTTTCTCAGTGAATCGATATATACCTTGCATATCTCATTAAATACAATTTTATTAACATTCATGATCTCTCACTAACTACCCTACGCTACATCCCATTTCCACAATACATACTTTATTTATTGAATATTTTTTTATTCATATATTCCGCTTTATTACCACCATCATTTATATTAGGATGTTTTAATTGCATTGCCCAAGCCTAACCGAACATGAAATATAAAAATTCAGGGTCGTATTTCTTTCAATTATTTCTTGGTATTTTAGCTAAAATATTTAAGATTATTACCAAATTGTAAGAAATACACGGGAATTGAAAGGTATTACTTAAATAAAACTTGTAAATGGTTCCCGAAATAATCTATAACGACCTAAATTCTCAAAAAAATATTGTGCTTGCAAAGCAATGTGCTTAGGCCTTATCATCACCACCACCAGTTTTATTATCATCATCATTATCATTATCGTCATCGTCATCTGATGACTCTTTCAACTTGTCTTGATTTTCAGCGTCACTTTCACTATCGGAAGAATCAGAAGTTGCTTCTTTTTCTGACGTCTGAAAAAAAAAAACAATACGGAATGTTATATCAAAAAACGGAAATTGCCTGGTGGCTGCTGGCTGAGGATAGTGAACTGAAAAATCGCAAAAATTGCTGTTTTGAAAAAAAAACGCGATTTATGTTTAACACATGATTCGCGCCGAACGGTCACTAAATCAAGAACCTCCGTCATAAAATTGTCAATGGTCTATTAAACAATTTCCCTCTCGTTTCCCACTTTTCCCCTTATGTCCTCGGTCCCTCGTCTTTGTAATGTCCTGTATGTCCTGTTAATATGCCAACAACTTTAATTATATTTTTTAATTAACTAAAATGTCCAGTTTATAAGGTAGTTAACCAATTCGTACCTCTTCATCATCACTTGAATCGCTTTCCTCCGCCTCACTATCATCTTTTTCGTTTTCTTCGTTTTCGCCATCTTCTTCTCCGTCTGAATGATCCGGAGCCGATTGTTCATTCTACGACAAAGAATTTATTGTGTAGTGAGGTTTCGCAAATTTATGAAATACAATAACGAAAACGGATACATCACACTTCAATTTTTGAAAGTTGCTAAATGTGTTCAAAAATATATTAATTTTATACCCATGAATCGTTGATGATCGTCGTAAAGTACTGAACAACTGTGACAGATATTTAAAATGTTCTATTCAAACGTTATGACGTATCCGTTTTCGTATTTCGTAAAGTTGCGAAACCTCACCATTATTGTTATGTCAATTAACCAAAGATGATTGCAACCCTTTAAAAAGCTTGCAGAAGTAAATTTGTAGGCACCATGGAAAAACAGGAGCAAAATTTATGAAAGTGGAGGAGAGCACACTTCTCAGTGAACACGTTTTCCTTTGCTTTTAAATTTTACAAGCAACAAATGGTTATTTGCCACCTTAGCGAGCTTTCGCAACATCACGAAATACGAAAACGAAAACAGATACGTCATAATTTATGTAATGTTTTAATTGAACACCTTGAATATCTTTGACGGCGATCATCAAATACGACGATCATCAAATACGACGATCATCAACAATCCGTTTTTATCTATTTCTTTAAAATGTTGCGAAACTATTGATGCGTCGCCCCAATTAAATCAGCTGCGGCGTTTGATTCTCCCCAACTGCAAGATAACATCTAACAGGTGGGGCTGGGGAGAATCGATCGTTCAAAACTGGTGGTGAGTCCCTGTTCGAATTGAAAAGCAAAAAATGTAATTATGCCTTAAATTTTCGTCTTCCTCACTCCATTTAGAAACAGAGTTTGGAAATTAGTTTTGTCCGGTGAAAGTCGTATATTTTCGTGACAGGTGGGTGGGGGCGGGGAGAACCCCAAACCACCTAACGGCCACCGCACATCACAATCTCATCGTGCGGTTTACAACAGTCGTCAATTCGTATGCTGTTGCCATTAAATCTAATATCATACCTTATCAGAGTTGCTTTGGTCAGCTGTATCTGAAGTTTCTTCAACAATTGCATCAGGATCCTCTACAGCACCGGGTAGAATCACTGCATCTTCACGTGGCGACTCTCTATCCTGTATAGTCGTCATTAAATATAAAACATACAAAATAAGACTTACAAAGTAGTACAAAGACAGAAAAGATTATCATTGGTTCTATCGTGTCACATGGACAGTAGTGAGATTTCGCAAACTTACGAAATACGAAAACGAAAACGGATACGTCACACTCCAATTTGTGAAAGTTCCTAAATGTGTTCAAAAATATATCAAATTTTCTACCTATGAATTGTTGATAATCGTCGTAAAATACTGACCAACTGTGACAGATATTCAAGGTGTTCTATTCAAATGTTACAAGAATGTATGACGTATCCGTTTTCGTATTCGTATTTCGTAAATCTGCGAAACCTCACTAGTGAGTGTTCCTGCCACTTACGGGATTGGAATTACATGTTTCCAAAACACTGTATCATTATTAGGCCTGGCGATGTTAGGTAGTAGAAAATGATCTAAAGGCCGGAATCTCAAGATTGAAATATGTTGTTCACCATGCTACAACCTGCATGATTTCATAACATTTACAACGACGACGCGCGTAGACTAGTATATATTTTAAATATACAAATAGGTAAAATCGATCTCCTCGGTAGTTATAATTAAAACGTTATGGTATATTTAAGGTATTTATTGTAAATTAGTTTATTAAAAAGTAAATGTTATTATTGTAAGCAGTTCTTCAAGAAATCATAAGATGAATAATTTACAAGAAATAAACTTATTAACTTACGACTGGAGTGTCGGGTTTCTTTAGACTTGACGTTGAAACGTGTTTTGGAGCTTCCGAAAGCAAGGCTCTACTCTGAAGACTTGAGTTGCTCTATAAAAAATAAATATGAACGTTAAATATAACTGTAATCCTATTGTCACGTGCACAACCATAAACCAATTACAATAAGAAGTTTTGAAACATGGTAACGCCATTATCGACTAATTAGCATTAGTCTTATGTTTCTAAGATCCATTTTTCACTGTTAAATTAGAATCAACTGAAATGCCAAAACCCTCGGAGGGTAGCATAAATTACTTGTTAAAAAGTTTAATACATATGGATAAGTCATGTCATTCTAATTCAATTCCAAGAGAACATGTTATTGTCTTCCATATAAAAACAAAAAGTACAAAATTTAATAATAGTATAAGGATAATAATGAATATATAATGACGTAAGTAATATTAAACTAAAAATGGAAGACAGCAGATACTCGAGAAGAAACAAAAATCTTATTTAAGGCAAACCTAAGTAAACGACGGAAAGAAAAACGTGAGAAAAGAAGATATTTTGCTTACATACCCTAATTGATAATTGATTTTCTATGGCAATGTCAATTTCATCACATCCATCTGCTGTCGAAATACTAGCAGGTTTCTACAAATAGATTGAAATTGATGGTAAAGTTAGAGTTAATTTAGGTAGAAAATAATTAATGGCACTACACTTCCACCAAATAGCCAACGTGATTTCTGTGAATCTCGTTGCAAGATTTCATGATAGTGAAATTCCACAGCCCCAAAGTACAATTCCATGGAAACGCCTACTATTCAGGAATTCAACCAATTAAATCGTGTTACGTTCTAACGCTGATGCTACGTCGAAATTACACCCCAATCTTTTATAAAAGTTTATCAATACATGGAAGTAAATTTAATCCATGACAAAATAAAATATATGTGACATATGTAAGTAAGTTGTATGAAGAAAAACTTCATGTTTGTGACGAAAGCTGACGACTACTGTATCAATAGTAGGCGCCTATGGGACTGAAATTCTACAGTGTAAGTTCATTATCTAGCCGTGTAATATCAGAAGTTTGGAAGTTAAAATTAACTAACCATAATAGCTTCATCATCAGCGGCATTGATGTCCTCATTTATTTCTCCCATATGATCATGTTTTTCCTCTATCATGTGTGCACTAATTGGCGCTCTCGCCTTCAAAACCTGGCAACAAAATAAACTAGTTAATATTTATAGGTGTACAGTATTACATATTTTCATCTAGTTTTAAATAATCTTGGCAACACAAAATTATTAAAAAAAACCAAAAATACAGAAAAACAATATACAAACCTATCACTATAAACATAAAAATATAAATAGAGAAGAAGGTTCATATAGACTACCAATATACAACAAACTCATTTGTTCTTAAATTTTTGGTTTTAGAGGGCGGGAGGCAATATCACCAGTCCACACAAACTAATTTACCAACCCTTCTTTGGTGAAGGCTCCCATGTACATACTTTAATTATTATAGATAAAAAAAATGTCATTTAAAGATGCATTGTCACCTGAAAAAGGACAAAAATTTGATTTTGAAAATAACTTGCTTATTTTGAAGAAATATATAAATTATGATCATTCCACTCAAAATTAGAATATTAAAACAATATTTACCCCTACTTTGCAATATTATA
>JAOTQE010087998.1:0-15007 GCA_025631205.1 Nesometra sesokonis
CCCCCCCCCCCAACCCAAATAATCGTAGGATAATAAAATTGCAAAAGAAATACAGGAAAGGGCACTCCTACTAACAAATACAACATCCTGACCTACCGACCTACATTCTCGAAGTGCCGTGCTTGAACAACACAAATGTTTTGCTTATTCAAAATTTATTTGATGCACTCATTCAGGAAAAATGTAGTGGAGGCCACATCCGGCGACCCACTCAAACTCTAAAATCGGCAAAGTAGTGCAGTTTCCCCCTCTCTTATATTACGTGCACCCTAAAGTTGACTCCAAAAAATATATAAATTAATCAAAATCAAATTGAAAAAGGGGAACACGCCCACCTTGATCGAAAATATTGCGCCCCTCGACATCCCACCTCCCCTTTAGTTAAATTCTGTAGATCTGCCAGTGAGTCATTGACAATGTTATTGAAGCATCACTGGCGTTAGCTAGTCTGATTCGTCTACGTCCATGGTCGGTTTGATGGTTTAAACACATCCTATATTTACTTGAATTGGAACCCGTTTGAAAACGCATTCCGTGGCCAAGAGGAAAGGAACGATCCATGGAGTAAGGGCGTTGGAGAACTAAATTGCATTAGTTTTCACATACGAATTGTAAATTATTAAATCATTAAAGGAAAACCGTTGCTTAGATGTTCGTATGTAGTTAGGGGACAGTTTTGCTGTCATCAGCCAGCGTCTTCAATACTATGATGATTGTTGAATTACACTTCTACTCCCTTTAGTTTTTTCTTGTAAATCGTAATGTTAAAGCTTATAGAAAATAACAGAAATATTAATCTGATCGTCTGGACTTACTATTTATGTGTGACTATATTTTACTCCCTATCCGGGACGCATCATCAGGCAGACTGGTTTGGCCTGATGATGCGTCCAGGATAGGAAGTGAAATATAGTCACTCATAAATAGTAAGTCCAGACGATCAGATTTATATATATCTTTTTAACTTTTCTATAATATGTACTTCCTGGATGACTGATAATCTTCACGAACGTAATTTTAAAACTTATTATACACTATCGTTAATAATCTAATAAGCATTCATAGGCCTATTGGTCAATGAAACAAAACAAAGGTGTTGAAATATACTATATTTAGAACCATGTTGTGTGCATACAAAATTAGCAATATGTATAGGTATTTTCTATAATGTGCTTCGTAAACAAATATAACATTTACATAAATTTCATACATTTCTAATTCAACCAGGTTCAATGCCGAATGTTGTGAAATGTCATCGGACAAAAACTGTTAAGCAAAGATCTATTTTTCTCTCTCCGCTGACTACTAGATTGACATTCAATGCGACTTATTTGTCAGGTAGATATGTCATAACATGAGTCGGAAGAATCACAATTATACGTGACGTAGTCATTAATTAAAGTACTTGTTTTGGAGCCATCGTTTAATACTCTGTATGAAAAAATAACCCATCAGTATGTTTACTAACCTAATTATTCGGTCAATTATGTACATAAATTTTTAATATTATATGATATCAAAATAGTTATATGTCATTTGATGAATTTTTGAACATAATTTTCTATATTAATGTACGGTAATCACGAGTGAGAGAGATTCCATTCGTGTAAAGTATGACAAAATCAAGAGTATGTATAGGTCTACTAAGCTAATTGCAAGCCAATTATTTATATAAATTTTAACAAATAATTGTTACCATATCAATTACAATTAAAATACTATTTCAGATGAAGGTTTGAACGTGGTTGTAAAGTATTTTGGTGTAAATACGTAAGTGAAGTATTTTTGTATTAGTATAATATAATTTGTGTTTTATCAGTAATACTTTTTATATTTATGTTCTGTTTTTGTAACAGCAAATATATATTTGTTTGTAGGTGTTAATACACAGCTGGGTAATTCTACCGTTGCTTAGGTTGCTTGAATACCCATTTAGAGGTAGAAATAAATAAAAATATACAAATAAGAATATTGAGTATTCGAGCACCACCCTACCTCATTCAGAGGAATTGAGCATCACCACCCCCCACCCTCCCCCTTCAAAAAGGAAGTGTATGCCTATCATCATAACATGATTTTTTATTTTAAAAATTTGTAAAATTGACGTGTTGCCGAAATGTATGTAGGCCTATATTAACAAGTAAACCATCAGTATGTTGTCCTACTAACACAATTACTCGACCAGGTAGGCCTATTTACAAATGTCTGTAAAACGTGGTTTTCGATATTCATTTGTAAAACAATTAATGGAAGTGACCGGAATATCATTCATTTTTAATCGATGATGATATTAAATAGAATCCAATCACGTTTATAACAAGTTAATAGAATGATCGTATATAAATCGACCAAATATTTTACACTTAAACATGTTACAATTATTTGAATACAGTAATTCATTCTGGAAGTATGCCTTTAAAACATGGTTTTCAGTGTTCATCTGTGCAATAATTAATAGAAGTGACCGGAATATCATTCGCCTTTAATCGATGATGATATATTAAATCAAATCCAATCAAGTTAATAAATGGCCGCATAATAGCTTGGGCAGTGTCCTACTTATCGCATCCCACCTGAATCTTGACGTAAATAAGTAGTGTTTTTGGTTTGTTTTTGTCTTATTTTGTGTTATTGCCCTCAGACACATCACACACAAATAATATCATGTACTGTAAGTATACAAAATTGATAAATACGTTTATGGGGTTCAGTTTTTTTCAAGTATTTGTAGTAAGTGATTTCTGTCGCAAATTGACATTTAATTGTACGTTTTCTGCTTGCGTACACCATAATACATAAATGAAAAACAGAAACTGATTCTAAATTGTGGGTAGGCCTATTATTTTAATATAAAACTCGATGACTCTAGACCTTACATTGGAAGGCGTCAATAGCGCCCATTACTGATGATGTGTAAATATGGCATAACTTATGGGATGACACGGAAAGTTGGCCGTCCTGGAAGAAGACATAAGGGAAGGAGGGAAGGGAATCGAAAATCAATTAATTTAAATGGATGGAGGTGATATTATGAAATAATATGCAGAGTGCCTTGAGTGAGATGGTCTCGATTATAAGGTCGAGCCAAGAGAATGAAGCATTGATCATGGGATTGCTTTCTAAACAAAAATGCGATTGCCTGCCCTCGATCTTACACCATAACACAAATGAAAGACAGAAAACGATTCTAAATTGTGGGTTTTATTAGAAAACTCGAGTGCCTTGGACCTTACATGATCACACGTCGTGACAACACTAGCCCTCCAGTACTCATTTAAGCAGAGATCAATTTGATACACCTCTCAATGTAGATAAATCAGCTTGACAGGGTCTCAAACGAGATACTTATAATAATCAAAAGTGGTGTAATACCTTGTATATTTTATATATAGAAACGTAAACAATGAGAAAATCTGCTGAGAGTGAGAAGAAGTCGCCCTAACCGGGACTCGAACCCGGGTTACCTGCTTGATATGCATACCACTCGGCCATTTGGACCTATGTGGCGAGTTCAAGTTCGATTAGAATGCAACTCTTCTCACACTAAACATCGCACGTCGTGACAACACTAGCCCCCCCCCCCCCAGTACGCATGTAAACAGAGATCAATTTGATACATTTCTCATTCATGTTCAAGGTAGGTTGTACGACAAAAGGCATGTGCTGTAAACTATGTAAATGAAATTTCGCAGCTAACTTATTCCTGTATTGAACAGAGAACAACTTTTGTATTTGAAAAGTAATAAAAGTTTAGCAGACCTAAGCTCTTCCTGTATTGAGCAGAGAACAATCGTCGTAGTTGGAAAATATTAAAGCAATATAATCTAAGCTGTTCGTTATGCCTTTTTGACATTTATTTGTAATCTGTCGGATTATTTTCAAGACAATAATAATGTCACCACTTTTTCTTTATGCATTCCATACCTAATTAACTATTTACAAAGCTGCCTGATAATTTACTTTTGAATGTATTAGAAGATATTTCTTAGCTTAGAATTATAACAATTGGATCAAAAAATATATTGAATTTTGATAAGCTTCCATTATTATTGTCCACAGTTTTGGAAATTGTACTGCTTTTTTCTTTTCTTTCTTTTTTTTGTTTTGCTTTAAAGATTTTGTACATTAGTGATAAGATTTTAAACACCTAATGAAAAATCTTGTCCCTAATTCCTTAACTAGAATAAAATAAAGTAAAACCAGGCATGTTATCACCGCAATTACAAATTGACTAATTTTCGTACAAATTTCCTAAATTTTATCTAGTCCTATGCTATTACAACTAATGTGTATGTTATTAATACGTTGGATACACAATTTTGAATTTCTTTGTTTAAATCGAGTAATTTCTACACTAGTATTTTAACTCCCAAATGGTCTAAATTATGTAAGTTAAATATGACCCACTACGTGTAGTGAGCTTATCATAGCTGGACCATAACGCACTTCGAACTGCGTCTAGCCAAATCCGAATTGTCTAGAAACGTGGTCCAAAACCCAGGTTGTAGAATTAGACCTCTGGGTTCACTCTGAATTAAAATTAAACAAAGGCCAAATTATACTTGAAGTACACTGTTCTTGTTGATTAATATTATGCAAGAAAAATTCGATCCAACATTTATCAAATGTGAAAACTGACTATACAGCTTGGTCGAAAATGAGTAAAGAGTTGAGTTGACCATTACCACACACAAAATGAATGCGATCTTCTGTGTTTATTAACCTCGATAACACGTTGATAATAATTATGTCCCAGTCATCTATATTAAACAAAATAATTTATCATGGGTATCCATATAGGCCTACTATTTCTCTCTGTGTTTACAAAATGGGAATTAAAAGACCTGGTTACACTTCCTCGTTTAGGGCCTAGAAAATAAGTCAAAATGTCATTATTGTGTTGGTAATTTGTTATAAAATGTTAAATTGTGTAGACATTTAATCAATTACATGACACAAATTTGGGGTTAAATTAATTACCCAACCAGTATCATGGAACCACATTTTCCGTTTCGTATGTTACGTATTATACTCGACAAAAGTTAATTGCACAATTTTTTTGGTTTCTCCCTCATTCGAACAAATTAATGTTTTAATATACGAGAAGTGAGAAGAGTCATGTACTGTTTTTAATAATTGTTTCCGAACCAAATGAACTATTAGATTTAATAAACTGAGTATTATAACAGGGTAAATCACTATTACCCTCGCCCCACTGAAGTGGGGAGAGGGTATTGCAATGAACTGCGTCTGTCTGTCTGTCTGTGTGTGTGTGTGTCTGCATCCATATCTCAAAAACTATATAGGCCGATTTACTTCAAATTTCCAAACAATATCAGAACCAACCGTATCTAGGTCCTCCTGAGGTTTGGGGCTGGTCCGCCTTACCACATGCATTCTGGATTCTAATCTGTATGGTTTTGTGTCTACTGCCCTCTCTTAAGTGACAAAAAATACAGTAGATAATAAACATGATTGACAGTTACTTATATACTCTGTTTTTTTATCTGTAAGCTATTGCCATTAAAATTATTCCAAACATAACTTTTCTTGACCCTGAATAGAGTATGTAGTATATTTATTCTGTGTGCATGATACCTCCCTATCACGATGGAGGTATAAATAATAATAATAATAATAATAATAACAATAACAATAACAAGGCGAGCATGAGGACTATATTTTGACAGGAGATCACGCAAGTAAGTTGGTTGGTTTTGTAGAAGAGCTGTAAAAGTTAATATAGTAGAATTTTGTATTTGTATAAATGTTATCACAGTGAAAGTAGGAAAAGAGTGAAAACTAATGGCTTTAGACTGTTCACAAATGAACACACAAACTAACAAACACAAGAGGGAAAAACCCTCCTTCAGAACATAGGCGAGGGTGTAGTCGTTTACGATTACTTTGTCTTGTATTAAACTGTAACAGTAAGCAACGCCTAGGTTAGATGAATAAAGAAGTATTGGTTTATTTAAATCAATTTGTTGTGAGCATACGAATGTAGACTTCATAGTTGAATCAATTTCTTTTTTCGATTTACTTAGCAAAGTGAAAATGTGCTAATTTTAAATGTATTTAAATCAAATCATTTTTGACAGATGGTTTTTGAAAACAGATCGAAAATACTTTTACTTTAAATGTATTTTTTCATTACTTTTTGAAAGATAAATATAATCATATGTGTATTTTTTTATTTTTCTCCATGATATAACAGTGATATTTTTGTTGACCTCTCTCTTTTTAAATGTTTTATCTAATCATAGAGGGTACGGGGAGGCCTTTTTACACCCTGCCCCTTTCGTGTTTTTCGACGTGCATCTTAATAACCGGTTGGGATTTCACGTTCAAACTTCATGATTTTTTTCTGAAATCTCCCGCATGTTTTGATATGTAATTCACCCGGGTCGAAAATGAAGAACTGATGTTACAGGTCGACAATTGCTCGTCCGACAAAAAAAAAACTGCGATGAATTTACAGGTGTTACGTAATTCACTATTCGATGACATGTTTTAGTTTAGTTATAAAAAAAAAAACAATTCCTTTTATTTTTTTTAGTATATTTGACTATTATATGTGTTACATGTGTTAATTTTCAAGTCAATTGGTGCATTTTGTCGAGGTTTGAGGGTGGGGGAAATTCCCGGACTCAAATCTCAAAATATAGTCCAATGGGATTAGGGTTAATTTAAACAAATTACTGTTTGTTAGCGTATACCTAGTAGCAAATTTGTTGAAACATTCGTTAATAAACATACATAGTTAATAAACATTTTTAGACATTTGTCAATGTTAATTAAGTTAACTTTATAATATTTTGTCGATGTCTGTTATTATGGTGAATACTTTCGGTCTGTAGTTCATACTACGGTGGATTAAGCATGGGCCCTAGTCCAAGTTTATAATAAATACTGTAGTGTAACGCTAATTACATTTCTTGCTGGCAGTTAACAAGCAAGAATAGCAATGAGGTTTTTTTAATAACAGAACTATTTATTATATAGACTATTTATTGCATTTATTATTATGGTTATTAATATCATTATTGTTACTAATTAATTTATTAGCAGTAATTAATAGTATAATTATAGTTTTAGGCCATTATTGTTATTCGCCAACTGCAAGGTAAAATGTATCAGAGACGCCGAAGGTAAATTAACATGATTATAATAAAATTGCAATCATGACTGGTGGAGCACGACGCATTAGAAACATGACTTCTCTTTATTAAAATAACAGACGTTTAACCCCGTTTCCATATGCAGGTTAATAAATAATTGTACATGTATGTGCTGAATATGACAACGATGACGACGATGATGAAGACGATGGCGACGACGACGACGACGACGATGACGATAACGATGACGATGACGATGGTTATGATTATGATGATGATGATGATGATGATGAAGATGATGGTGATGGCGATCAATGGTAATGATGATGATGACAACGAGGAGGAGGAGGAGGATGGGATGACTGCATGATAAATATCAAACCATGACTAGTCCTATCTGATAATGAAAACAAAACAGGGATAAGCGTACCAACCAACCTACCTACCAATCGACCCACTAACCAGAGCAAAGTTTAAAGATGCTTAGACACATCTAAAAATAACTGAGCTATCAATTATTGTATTTTTAAGACAAAAATATTAACGTTGTGTATTTATTATCAGTTAGAGCTAAAAAAAAATATTGATTATTATTAAATTATTTTATCGTATTTAAACAGCTTGCTTAATAGTAAATAACATGATTTTATACGCTAGATTTTGTTTTCATCTTCTTATCCTGAGGATTTATAAAATAAGGCTTAGGGAATGGAGCTGGCAAGCTATTTTGAAAATGGGAGAAATGTTGACATTTACATCGAATGAACCCAGGGGAGTATAACTGAAAAGCAGGCGCTTAACCACAATGTCAATAATCTTAATTTCATCATGACTTCATACGTAGTAGATAGTAGTTATTTTTCGAAAGTAAATTAGTAAATGTGGATATGCAGTGTAATTGCTGTCATTGTGCAATTTTTCAAATAATTGAAACTCACACATAAAATTCGTCTAAGTTCTTTGATATCCGTCTGTAGAATTGAAAATATTTGTTCACAAATGGGAAAAATGAATCCTGGAAATTTTTGATGATCAGGTGAGTTTTACCTTAGGGAGGTTTTACAATTTTACGAAATACGATAACCGAAACGGGTATGCCAAACTTCCGTTTTTGTAAGTTGAAAATGTGTTCAAAAATATATTCAATCCATACGAAATTTTGTGATGGCCGTCGTAAAAAGAAATGTAACGGTGTTAAACTCAACTTTACACGAATTTAAGATATAAACGTTCCCGTTGTGTTTCGTGAAATTGCAAAACATTTCTAATAAAAACACGGTTCTCGTAAGCTCGATAGATGATGTATAACGTTCTATTTGCTTTGAAAGCTTAATTGTCTGTTGTAAAGTTGTTATTGGCCCAATATAGCTGTTCAGTCGGTATAGTATCAAAATTTGATTTGGGATCCCAAGGTTAAATGCCCGTTACGTACCTATAATTGTTTTAAACACTCGTGCGCCCTCATTCCTCCTCATATTTTAAGTATTTGCTCGTTCGTGAAAGATTAAGCTCAATCCAGACTATCAAATTTTCTTTGACAAAAATTTTGATATGCCTGTATATGGTCATGATGATGTCACACCATGACCATAAATAGAAATATCATTACCATATATGGGTAAGGCCTATCATCAAAGTTTTTTGTCCAATAAATTTGATAGTCTGGATTGAGCTTTGCTGACTCAATCAGACGAGTAGGCCTATCTAGGGATCCTCATCAGAAAATAAAATTATAAGAATTCACGCAAATACAATTTAAGAAAACTGAAAATTTCGGAAAATTGAACTAAAAAAAAGGGTACATTACTTAATTATCAATTTAATTAATTAGACGGGTACTTCTAAAGATCTCTATCATAAGTAATAACAATGATTAAAATCTACAAAAAGATTAACCTCGGACAATTGACATGGAAAAATGCATTATTTCTTTAATAATTTAATTAATCAGATGGGTAATTCTTTGGCTCTCATCGGAGATAACAAATGTGATTGATATTTTACAGAATATGATTGATAAGGATGTGTGTAAATTCAATTTAAGGAAATTGACAAACCATGGAAAAAATTGACTTGGAAACGTAGATATAAATGTTTCATGAAGAAGAACGGAATTTGGTCTTGTATGTATTTTGTTATCTAGCCCATTTTTAGCACGATTTTTTTTTCTATTAATGCAATGACTGACCTAACATTTCAAATAAAGCCAATTATACATAATAACACAATAACTAGTATCACAATTGAACATAGAAAATATAAGGACAATGAAGAAAAACATATTGCAAAATTAAATAACAATATGCTAAGTAACAATACAGAATTCGTTCTTAATGGCATACAGACTTCTAGAAGTCCGTCGTCACCGCCATCCTCAAAACGTGTACAACAATAATTCAGTTTATGGTATTTTGTCAGATTTAACATTTTGACTTTTGATCTTTGTTTTGATCAAGTGTCTGTTTAAATAATGAATATCCCCGTAATTATCACTGTAACGTTGTAGGTGGAATGAATTTTTTTGGTAAGTACAATTCCCTATCAAAGGAGGCTATTAATGACCATGTTCCGTGTGATATGTTAGCCAAAGATACCGCAGCCATCTTGAATTTCAAAATAGAGGCCGAATGAGTGGTCGACAATATTGGTACTTCAGTTTGGTTTTGTATTGACCACCTCAAAATTACAAAATTAGTCAAATAAAAAATGACATAAAAATGTAGCTGCATATAATAGATTCCGAAATGAAATCAGGAGGATACATAAATTGATCTGTTCATACTATGTTCTAAACAAAATTAAATGGTGAATTACCTTGTACAAAAATTTAAAAAATCTGGTAACTGCAATTCAAGATACCTTAAATTTAGTCAATACAAAAAAAAGAATAAGCCCCATAAAAAACACTAGCAAAATACTAAACTAAGCATGGTTGCCGTTGACTCCGAATAGTTCATCCGCCCTTTGACTCAGCTGCAGGGTGGCCATTTGCACCCTCCCATGTCAGTGGTCTCCAAAGGTCACAGGATGTGGTTACCAGATTAGTTGCTGGTGACTCGACAACAAAACGTATTTCAATTTTATACCCAGGACATTTTAAATACACTTTTCCTAACTTGATGGTACAGTATTGCCATGATATTCCTAAAATATTCATAATTGGAACAAATCGTTAAATAGGACACACCGATTGACCAATTGACCAATCCGACGACCGACCGGAAGTCATTACTAAGAAACTACTTACTAGATTTGAAACAAATATAACGAAGAGAAGAAAATCAATACAACTCTGTATCTATTCACGAATAATTTATATTTACAATAAATAAGACCGTAAGAGGTGTTCTACCACGAGTTCGTGATAAAAATAAAATTCAAATAAGTAGTTATGATATATACAAATAAAATAAATTAAAGGTCGAATAATGTCAATAAAACATAGCACATTGTAGACTATATTTAATATTTCCTTTTTTTATTAGACAAGATATTGTGGTATGTGGTTAAATCAATATTGTATTTATTCTATTTTCCCCCATAAGAAATACTTATTTTTTGTACTGCGTGTGTGGCATTGAAACATAAACATTTGTACTATTATATCTAAAGTTATGATTGAATTAATTTACTTATTTTATTTTATAAATTAATATTAATTGACATTCGCATTCTCTTTAGTTGAGAGGCCAAATCAATAAGTTATGGAACGAAATAAATATAGAAATGATTAATTGTTTTTAAAAAAAAAACATTCAAGGTATGATGATTATGCGTACAAAAAAAAAACCGGGCTCACTTAACCCGACCTACCAACAATAATCAGGGTTTAATAATCAAGTTTCCCAATTACTTGGTAACATAACATTATTCCGGAAACTACAAGAAATACATCAACTGATAACGAAAATTGTAAAAATACACAATGTTAGATCTATAAATTGTCCCTTTGGCACGATTTCTTGTTAACTGCTACTATACTACATCACTCCTGGGGGTGGGGGGGGGTAGGGGCTAGCCAGTTACAGAAAACGTACCTTGCTCAAGAAGACAAACAAGTGGAGCTTGGAATTTAAACTCTCGACCTCTCAATTGGAAGTCCTAATTCTTACCACTACGCCAAATGTGTCCACATTTCACGATGCTTGAGCATTATTTTATACATTAACTTTTGGGTCTACTGTACTTTTTGGTCCAGGCCATCATTTCAAAGTTAACTTCAATTTCTTAATTAATTAGACACTAAATAAGGAGTGACAAATTAAAACGACTCCTTGACTTCTGATCACGGTTCTATGCGATTTATTTTTCGGAAGCAAATTGAAAAATCAGAATGACAGCTTAATTTTCTGTTACAGGAAAATCTGTTAACTTAATATAAATAGAGACACTTGTACAGGAAATAGTGCATAGAACTTCATTAAGCTGTGGAACCGAACATTATGTATCTTGATAGATCAATGTTTTGCATTGATGTTTAGGGAGTATTTATAAGAAAAGCATGTTTTCGTAAGTTATAGCCACGATTAATAGCGTCCACACTTTGAAAGAAAGCACAATTGTAAAAGATGTATTATATTACCTAAGAAAATAGGTACGTCGTATCTCGATAAAGCTCTAGCTCTGTACCATCCTTCTAAGCACAATTTTCACTTCTATTGTCAAGCGTTACTTTGGCGAGCGGGTAAGACGTTGAAATTTACATACGGGTTCAATTTCTCTTCAAGACGACTATACTAAAATGTTTCAACAAACGCCTTCTAACTTTTCCGACCATCAACAAACGAACGGAAACGAACGAACGCACGCACGAACGAACGAATGATCAATCGATCAATCAATTAATTAGACGAGTGATTAGAACAGAGTTGAACAAATGACTTAATCAGATGAATACTTCTAAAGCTCCTTATGAGATATGAAAACGGGCAAACCGGTACGCGGCCTGGACATTCATCTGAAGGGTGCTTTCGAACACGAACGAACGAACGATTGATCAATCAATCAATTAGACGGATGCTCAGAACTCCACTGATCCGTAGAAGAATGACTTAATTAGATGACTATTTCTTGAGCTTCTCATCAGATCTGAAAACGGGCAAAACGGGACACGGCAGGAACATTTATTGCGGAAGGCGTTTGCCCTGATCTACATGTACTACTTTTAGTTTAGTTTTTCATCCGAAGGGTGTGTGTTCGAGCACCCTGAGAACGCCCCTCCCCTCCCGCGAGCGGAATGTTACTTCACACGGTAGATTTGCCGAACCTTAACAGGTCGTAAAGACCTTTTTTTGCGAAACTAAACAGGTTCAAAATGCCATTTGGTGATGCTGAAAACTTTCTTGTTTCTTTTTATCCTTAAAAGGTTCTAATTGGGGATCTAATCTGTGTACAGGACAATGAAGAACACAATTGAATTTTTTGTTTAGTGTGATAATCATCATCATCATTATCAGATTTCATCTCCATCTAGAAGGTTGACTGATATGCTTCTCTAAACCTTTCTGTCAAGTGTCTTTCTAACCATCTCTACATATGATGGTATGTTCACTTGACCATCCATCAATACTCTTTGCATATCATTTCTTCCCATTACATGACCAACATATACAATCTTTCTTTTATTAATAGCACTTCTACATTTTTTTTCCTGTCGCTCCATTACATTTTCAGCATCTTTCTGTATACCCACATTTGTAGTTTCTTCATAAACTGGTTTGATAAAGTTCCAGTCCAAGTCCAAGGATCGCACACATATAGTAATGATTTGAGATAATAGATTAAACAGTAATAAAGCGTTCGCTTTAGAGTTAATCGAAACTGAAAATCCTTCAAATGAACTGGAAAAAAATAAATATTTGTAAAGATATCCGTATGCCTACCTTTTGCTGCACTTTTTCTTACAATTTATAATCTATTATTAGCATTGAAAAAAAATTTCTTGCTGATATCTTAATTATTTTATTGCGAATTAGGAAGTGAAAGTATATAAAAGCTTCCCCAGAGCATGGTTTTGTTTGAGCACATTGTGAAGACTGTGTGTTTGTTTCTAAATGCGTCCAATTTTCACTGTACTTTTAAGGGAATGGCTATTCACCCGTTCGTCGGGCGAGTTGCAATCCAATGTATAATGGTTATTCCAAGCCGATGAAAAAATGCTATTTATACACCCGTCGGCCGGGTGTATAATTGGAAAATGGTTAACAATCCGGCCACCGTTGTTAAACTTAGAAAAATCTTTTAAAAGTCATATTCACCTTTATGAAGGAGAATGAACAAAACTGGCCATTGTGTTCCCACTTGTAAAACAATTCTTACGAGATGTGTCCGCTTACGCGAGGTTCAGCCGATAGAGGGCCACATATTATTTTAAAACGTATGTCTGCCAATTTATATTTAAAATATCATTTATTAATGTTCAGGATCCGGTGGTTCTTTAATGTGATTTTCAGCACAGTATACGAATTCTGTATAGAAATTTGTATTTGTTGTCCCAATAAATCACGAATTTTCGGTTAGCCTTCTTTGAGAGGTAAATTCGCATCCACAAACTTTAAATTATGTCAAAATTGCCCGCGGTCGCTTACGAGAGGTGTCCGCTCCGCAAGAGGTACCAAAAGCACTGATTAGATAAGAATAAACGGGGTTTTAAATGAACGATTGTCCGTTATGTGAAGTGTTCACTTAAGCGATGTGTAGTTTCAAATTTAGCAGGCCGTTCATCGCGATGCATCGGTTGGTGTGCCGGTCAGCCCTTTTCGGTCGGTTCCACTCCATTTAAGGTGTTCATTTCCGGATTTCTCATGTTATTATTCGTAGGGGCCTAGTAGGTTTAAATTTTAATAGACAGTTACAGTGATGTATCCATTATGCTTCAACAAAAATGTTTGTGTAGCTCATGGGCATTTTTAGAAATGGTGGGTGGTCGTTCAGAGTATTGTTTTTTTTATTTTATTATTTATTTATTTATTTTTTATTTTTTTAGTGAACCATTTTATTTTTTCTGCTGTTTTGTTTATTGCCACATAAGTCATAATGGAAAACTGTATGAATTGTTTTGATATTTGTTGTGTATTTAACCATGATTCCGGGAAATTAATGTAGGGTAAAATTAGCTGACCTTGATTTTCGAGATGTTCGGTCGGTCTTTCGGGCGTAGGCCTAATAAGATAATCAGTCCTTTATAATTGAATAATTTCGTATAACAGAATGCATTATACAGTTTTAAAAATTTTAAATTCTTGTTAATAACAGAGGTCTAAATATAGCATTTTGTCCTATTAACCAGATCCCCATACGCATTTGTGTACATAGGCCTAAGGAATATTTTTACATACTAGAAATCAAAAGCGGTCGGTTACTATACCGATTATAGAAACCAGGGGAAAAATACAGAACTTTTAAATGTAGATGTTAGTCGCATCAAGCTATCGACTTCTAACATAATCCGAATTAATGTGTTTTTGATTTCAAATAGAGAACAAAGGATATACAGAGATTAGTATCATTCTACCATGACAGTGGGTATTATAAAGCGCGCGTCAAACGCGATGATTTATCGTCTGATCAAAGAAAGTTTGCAGACGATACAGTTACGCATTCGTTATGATTACTGTTATAATAGATGATATATACATTAACAATGTCCATAGATATAACCAAGTGCATTAAGTAGCCAAATAATGGCAAATATTTGTTATAGTAATTCCAGCAGTATGCACGAAATAACAATTTATGCCAAGTTAATGTTATTGGTTAAAATGTGAAACAACGCAGTTTTATGCTGGGTTAAAGATGTATTGTCACCTAAAAAATGACAAAAAATGGATTTGGAAAATAACTTGCTTATTTTAAAGAAATACATAAGTTATGATCATGACACTAGA
>JAOTQE010088009.1:0-15007 GCA_025631205.1 Nesometra sesokonis
TGTCACGATGGCATGTATCTCATTGCTTGGAGTATGCATTATACTTTCTTACTTGAAGTTGATTAGTGGACCTTTCGCCCCTTTGTATACATACTTTAACATTGTTGTACAGTGCTAACCAAGCTAACACAAAATGAGTTGCTTTTAAAAACCAAAATTTTAAAGCTAAAGTAATATAATAATCGAAACCTAATCGTAATGTTCAGTTTAAAATAAAATGTATGCAGAAAAAGGTCACGCTTGTAAATAAAGGTAGATGTTATATCTTAATGTGTTGTGCTTATTTGTATAAAAAAAATCTGTGACCAGATCAAACTATATGTCTGCATCATCATAAATTAATTTCTAAACTAATTATTTATCTTTAAAAAACCTTTTTAATACTGTTTTAGGGGCCATCACTTTTAAGTCTTGACTGTGTTGCTACTTTTTTTACTTTGTGATCATTGTAACCAAAAAGATTAATTTCTTCAATTATGTAAATTAAATATATTGAATATTCATGTAAACAAAAAATTTGTTAAAATGTTATTAAATAATTTTATTATAGAGATAATTTGTGGGATTTCATCACAAAATTAATCAGAATATCAGTGAAATAAAATTGAGATAATCATCAAAATAAGTCAGAATTTTTGAGAAATTATTACTATTAATTTTGAGTACTATGGTACATTAATTTCACTGTAATAAATGTTAGGCCGGTGTTAATACAGTAAAGTATACATTTTTTCAGATTTCATTTGACTGATAATGTTTTAATTATTACTTTGTGAGCAGGTTTTCTCAAAACTGTTTCCATGTATTACAGTATATCTTAAATATACATTTTTTATATACTGATACTGGGAATTATAATCAAAGATTATAATGTACATTAGGCTCATTCATATTGTATTGGAATTTACCAATAAGTACATTTGAGATTTTCCAACTGACTCCTTTTGTGGTCAGACCTCACATTTATATAAATTTAGTTAGTCTTTATTCTGTTGCTTTTAATACACATTTTCCAAATAAGAGTAATCAATTAAAACCTCAGTATTTCTCAGTATTTACAGCTGGTGCTATGCATTCATCACATCAATTGATCTATTTTTATTCAATTAATCAACATTTAATATCCACCAATTAATTTTTATTAAAATATGTGATTTTGTTTATTTAAAATCATTCTTTAAAGCTAATTGAATTAAAAATGCTTGCAGTATTTATATGATCCAGCTTGTATGATTTTTACTTTTCTATTTGTTTTTTTTATTGTATTCATAATTTTTATTATTTAAACAATATTTGAAATTTAATATCCACCAGTTAATTTCATTTATAGGTGCTTTTATTTATTTAAAGCAGAATCATTCTATAAAATATAAGCTGTTCATTTACTTTTCTATTCTTTTTTAATTGTATTTATAATTTGATTATTTAATTTCAGTACTGTACTTGTTATTTTAATAATGCTATTCCACACCATGATGTAATACTTTTCTCTTGCTTTAAATTAGATAATCGCTCTGTTTCAGTTTTTTTAAATTTATACTTTCTAAATAAATAAGTTGACAGGTTTGAATGTACGGTATCTAATTTCTTGGTTATAAACATTCCATTCCTGTAACATTCCTAACCAACTAGTACAGATAATATTTTATTCTTATAAATCATTATTTCTAAAGTGTTATTTGGGGGTTAATTATTAGCGTATTATCTTTTTATCAATAATATTTGTGTTTGCGCAAGTATATTAAAATGTGTATAATTCTTAAATGTTCACAGTGTTACAATACATATGCACGCCATACGCAAGCTGTGTCGTTCTCCTGGTTTACCTATTATTAAAATGATTTAAGTTGATCATAATTGTGAAACATGTATATAACATTCAAAGCGAATTGCTTAAGAGTAAAACCAAACATTAGCTTTCGTAAACAGTTTCACTGACTGCCTGCCAGTCAGCATTGTCCATATGAATGTAACTGTTCGTGTTTCCCTCTTTGATGTTTGTCGACAGACGCCATTAATAGTTTGTGTGGAGATCACATTGTCAAGGATAAAATAAAAAGGTGAAAGGCTTTCTCACAATAAGCTCAATTTTGGTTTAACTATTAAGCAATTCCATTTGAATTTTACTTTTTAAAAAATGACGACATTTTATCAACATGTATATAACAGTTATTGCATTAAAACATTGCAATTTATATGCTTATGAAAAGGAAATGTTAAATCAACTTATATGTTAATTCTATTACTATGTGTATGATGGCTAACTAGCTACTTGTAAATCTATTGTTGCGCACATTAAACATCAAATGCTTTTTTTTTAATCAAGCAAGCAAAGTCGATTTAAACCAATTTGTTTATAGGTGGTTGGTCTAGTCACATTCCAACATTAGAATGCTGGTTTCTGATTTACTGCAAGATGAATTAAAATTGAATTAACACATTTCACAGTTTTGCAACTCATTCAACACATACAAAAACAAAATAAAAAACAGTATAATTTTATTCAACAAAAACATGTGATATGCCTATATACCAGTGTGATATTAGGCCTGGAGTATGTGTGGGTATATCATGACTATATATGGGTATATCATGACTATATATGGGCATATCATGACTAAATATGGGCATATCATGACCATAAATGGGCAAATTGAATCAACTCCATACATTATGGTGACTCGTTTATATAATAAACAGTATTGGTTCTAAATTAGTTTATAGTGTTTAATGAATATGTGCTGTTGTTAATGAGTACAATATTAAGACAATAACACGCAGTATGTGTCATCTGATACTCCATAAAATTAAAGGCTCAGAGAAGGACATTTGTCTTGTTTTTTATTTACTTTGATTTGATTTATTCAGGTTTGTAAGACAAAAGGATCAGGGACAGATCCAGGGGGTTGTGCACTCCCCTTTTTGCAGTCATTTTTTTCTACCCTTGTACTCCAGTCGGTGGGCTCCCATCATCACCCTGGCGCTACCTTTAAAAATTCTTGATCAGCCCCTGATAACCAATCTATGGTGGCCTCATTTCATATGGGATCATTCTGGTGGTGGTCAGGGAGTACAGGAACAATCCTCTACTGTTTTCTGAAGAGTGTATTGAGCCTTGTTGCATATTGGACCAACAGCTTATCAACTTATTCAAAAGACTGTTATTAACTTGTTTCGACCCACCAGCCGAAACAAGGAGAGTAGCAATTTATTTTAGGACCGATGAGTCTATGGTTCATCGACTACCACAGGGGCAGATTTGGGGCGGGGGGAGACAACGGGTGTGCTCCCCCTATTATCGTCAAAACGTAGTTGTTCCCCCCTTATATTAGGTCCGGCGGGTAAAAAATTTACCAGAAAAACCCAAAATACGGTTAAAATACAGTACCAGGGCCCCTTTATTTTTTTGGTCATAGCAACCCCCCCCCCCCCCCCTTTTCGGTGGAGCCTGGATCTGCCCCTGTACCACCAGTTTAGCCAAATGAGTTAAATACCACTCTTTTAAATAGTAGTCTTGTGAAGTTGATATCCATTGTATCGGTGACTGGGGTATCGGGGCCGTACCCAGAATAGAAAAACGGACGAGACGACTGGGGCCAATGCGGAACGAGGGCCAATATATAAATATCAGACAAGGTGACTGCCTTTTCTGCCTCATGATGGCTACAGCCCTGGGTATTGTGTTTTGCCAATTTGCCAGCATCTTGGGATCAAATTTTCAAAGTAATTTAAGCCAAGGTCTACCTCATTGAGATGTCAACATGAATGTAATACATTGCACTTTATGAAAATGGAAGCAAATTATTTCAAATCATCTTCCCAACTGGCTGTAAAAACCAAAAGGTACTGGGTGTGGAAAACATGATTACTGTATTTCAAACAAGACATCATTCATAGAAGCCTATACGAAGAGAGACCATCTACTAACAGGTAACGGTGATAAATGGCTGTAGGTTCAACTAGAGAGGTCCAACTTCATTTTCTGATGTTATAGAAGATTTGAAAATATGTGAAGAAGACCATTTACATATTATAGATATGACTTAAAAAATAAACCATGCAGTGCTGACAAATTTGCTAATTTAAAGATGTATCGTATACCTGCCAACTTTTTTTGGTTCCAATGCTCGAGACAATCCCCGCCACCACTACCTGGCCCACATCCTCTCCCATTATGATCTGACAAGCAAAAAAAAAAAAAGTAATCTGATCATTTTTGACCAGTTTCTGCAAAAAATTAGCGCTGTTTTCCGTTTCTGCAAAAAATTTGCGCTGTTTTGGGGAGGTTTTTACCGTATTTCCTATATATTCTGTCATGCGTGAGAAAAACTATTAAAATGAATGTTTATGAGTGGGAATTCTGCTAATGCGTGAGATCAATTAGCTTATGCGCGAGACATCAAAAATAAGCTCCAATGCGTGAGACTCGCGCATAATGCGTGAGAGTTGGCAGGTATAGTGTCGTCACCCAAAAAACGACAAAGGTTGATTTGGAAAATAACTCATTTTAAAGAAATGTATATCAAGGTGATCAGGGGCAGATCCAGGCTTTTGATTTTGGTTATAACAAGAAAGCAAAAGCAACCTGACTTCCAATTTCTTTGTCCAGAGGGTCCCTATATACAGCTATCTTGATTAGCCCTTTTGTCAGTAAAAGCAAATAATTTGTTTTCGGATTTGTTTCGGTTAAATTTTAGCTTGTTAAGCCCCCACCCCTTAAACCTGCCACTGGTCATGGCACTATACAGATATAACAAGAGCGATCACTCACCAGGTCCGCGCTTCCAAAGCGATTTCGGGATGTAAATGCATTTTCAATTATTAATTACTATAGCACTATTAGACCATGTCGCATGATTTTACGTTTTAAGGTACTAGATTTGCAGAAAAAATGTTTGAAAGAGCAAAATTAAAATAAAAAATTGTAAATTTGAATGTTCCTCCGAACAAAAATTAAAAAATAAAATACAATAGCCACGGCCTTCCGTGGTGGGAATCAATCCCACCTTTGCTTTTGTAGAACGGTCAGTTAAAAGATGTCTTAACAACCGAGCTACTCATACGCTTGGTGAAATTAACCTATTTTACACTACTTGACGAAATGCGTTTTTGGTGTTGTGGGTGTAGGGGACACCCTGGGGTGTAACTTAAAAAAAAGGCGATAAACGTTTGTTGGGAATGGGGTTTATGTGTACAAAATTTCAAGCATGTCTGTTTAAAACTGGCGACGCTGGACGCTTTTAAAGTTATGGTCGCAACAACACCAACAACAATAACAAGAACATAAGTGAGAACCTAAGGTCCGCTTCGCGCGGACCTAAAAACATTACCCCAATTTTGCAACATTATATGCCAAAAATAATTTAAAACATTTAAAATGCTGGCAGCCTCTATTTGGTAATTTTTCATTGTAAAAAGCTTATTAAACATTTTTTATATACTCTAATTTCTATTCTCACCTTCTTTAAGATGTAATAGCGAAGTTTCGCAAAATTACGAAATATGAAAACGGATACATCACACTTCCATTTTTGAAAAGTGCTAAATGTTTTCAAAAATAAATTTGTTTCCACCTATGAGCCATTGATGATCGTCCTAAAATACTCACAAAATGTGACAGATATTCTATTTAAACGTAACAAGAATTTATGACGTATCCGTTCCGTATTTTGTAAAGTTGCAAAACCTCGCTATTGCCACTTGAAAATAACCAAAAACTCACCAACATTAACCTTGTAATTAACTTACTCATATTCAATTCAAATAAACATTTATTTACTTTTTTTAATACAAGAGCAACCACTCACCAGGTCCACGCTTCCAAAGCGATTTCGGGATGTACATGCATTTTCAATTACTTACTTTAGTAAAAGAATTCTTCCATTATTAATTACTCTAGCACTAGTAGGCCAGGTTGCATGGATTTAAATAAGGTTTTTAGTAGATTTTGCACAAAAAATAAAAACATTAGCCGGACACTACTGTTTTGGGACTCGGAACCCATTGACTAGCGCTTTTGTAGAACGATCATGTTATACAATGTCTTAATTAACCGAGCTACTCATGCGCTTGTTGAAATTAGCCGTATTTTACACTACTTGATGAAACGCGTTTTTGGTTTTCTGGGCGTAGGGGACACCCTGGGGTGTAACTTAAAAAACGGGCGATGAATGTTTGTTGGGAATGGGGTCTAATTTATGTGCACAAAATTTAAAGTATGTCCGTTCTAAACTGGCGACGCTGGACGTTTTTAAAGTTATGGTCGCAACAACACCAACAACAAGAACATGAGTAAGGTTCTAAGGTTCGCTTCGCGCGGACCTAATGTGTATGGTGAGAAATACTATCACTGAAAAAGTAGAAGAGGGCAAAAACCTGAAAAGCAATAGCTTGTGGGTGGCATGCCCGAAAAAAAAAAATAAATATACACACACAAACATATAAACATACACCCATACATACATACAAACACACACACACATACATACACATATAAACATACTGAATATATAACAGACAAAAAGAAAAAAAAACGGTACAAAAAAAAACAAACAACGGGTTACATACAAAAAGTGTACATCAAAGTTATGAAAATTGAACTATAGTATTGTTGAGACAAGTTCCATGTTGTACATTTTAGTAGTTAGAAATTATAAAGTGTTTGTAGTTGTAAGAAAAGCTTTCCTATCATATCAAAGCAACATCAGAGTTAAGAACTTAAGAATAGAAATTAGTGTATTTAAAAGTTGTTTAATATCATTTTTACACTAGGAATCATCAACATTTTTATAGGCTTCTTGGCTTTTTGATGTTTTCAGCATATAACATTGCAAAGTTAGGAGTAATTAAATACCCTAATTTCTAGTGTTGTGGTCATAACTTATAATTTCTTCAATATAAGCAAGTTATTTTCAAAATCAATTTTTTGTAATTTTTCAGGTGACAATACATCTTTAACTCGGACATTACTTTAATATGATCAATTTCAAAATTTAAATTAATGGTGATTTATTTTTTTGGTTATATTTAAGTGGCACCATGCTACACTGGACGTTTTAAAATTCAAAATCATGAAATCAAATTAAACAGGTAAATTTTACTCTTTAATGGTGATCGTTTGTGGGCAAGTTGTGATCCATTAGGCCTATTGTGCCAATGACTTGTAGCAGTCAGAAACAACTTAATGCAGACATAAATTATGTAGCACTGACACATTTACTGTTTTCTAATTTTGAGGGTTGTGTTATTATATTACCATTACATACGCTTACATCATAATGTTTTATTAAAACCAGTTTTTAGCACCAAAACAATAAAAATCCGATTTTCATCCACCATATAACCACAGCCTGCACAGATATTTAGATGTTTAATGTCTTATACTGCATAATATTTTAAGATTACAATATTCGCTATTGTTCGACATCATCATGTAATTAATTTACTTCTGGTGACACCTGGAGGTAAAGACGAAATCTTTTCGCCCTCCTTTGGACCAATTGGAATCACTTTGAATGACTGGAAATATTCCACAATGTTCTGAGTGTCAAGTGGGTCTAAATTATACTCCTGTGCAAGTCTTTCAACTGGCCATTCATTTCGATTCCTTTGATAGTTTGCAAGCAACTGTAAAGCTAGGGGTACAGATATTCGGCCTGCTGGTATGGCTTCCTTTTCATTCCACAGTTCAGTTGGATCTGGTTTTGGCTTTCGGCTAGCAGGTAACAATCTTGAACTCTTGTCCTTCGATATGAAAGGAAATATAAAATAAAATTGTCCATCATTATGATAATCTCTCTCAGTTATTTGAGTTTCCAAAACTTTTTCCAAATTAATGTTTGTTTTAATAGATTTCAGGGTTTTTGTAATTGAGGGAGTGTGATTGAGAGCAACGGCAACCTCAAGTTTTTACTGGCATACCAGTTTCTAGTTATTTACACCAATTTGCAACTTTCCATCCCTTTATCATAAATTTTCATGATTATACAAGGTACATTCTTTTTCTGTTATTTATCGCTTTTAATTTAAAAAAACATAAGGAAATCCATTCCTGGATTGACCAAGACTATTATTCCCGTGGAATTATTTCATAAACCTAAATAGAGTTGATTTATTAAAACCATCTACATTCTCATTAGAGAGTTTCATGAATTTGACCCTACATTTTTAAAGAAATGTAGGGCTGGGTAATTTAAATTTAACGACATCAGTGGGTTATCACTTTAAATGTTTCTCAATCATCTATTGTGATAACACTTGACAAATCTTTCTAATGGGGATGTACACCTAATGAATACAGTAGGACATAAGCAAACTCTGTCATGATTCATTTATTCCATTTGGTTAGTATTAAAAATGTTATATCAGTATAAAAAAAACATACTGAATACAACACAATCGCATAAACATTAATTTTAAATTCAATTTTTTTTAAATACTGTATTTGGCCTATACTATACCAGCCTACCTCTGGATCATTCCCTGATGAATCAACATTAACCTTCTGCAACATGGTCAAAAGATTGTTATCTTTCTTCTGAAAACTTTCAATTTCAGGTAAAGATGGAACTGGATTATCTACAAATAGAAAAGAATAACATTGTTTATTGATGCAATAATGATTAACTGCCAGAGATACATGCTACATCGAACCCCTAGGCCTAGGTTTACTGCATCGACAACGAAGTTTTTAAAAACAAAGGGCGAAATGACTCAGAAGTAAACGACACGGGAAAAAACGATTTTAGCAGGCGATCTACCTTGTCTTATTGGGTGCTTTGGTGCAGTCTTTGGTTGTCGATCTAATACTCGATGTGCTCTGTTTTCAACATTAAAATTTTTAACTCCCCTTCTCAATATGTTTCCCATCTTGTGTATAAGAAAGGTTTGCTAAATTACTGATTCATTTGTAATAAAAATGCAAAATAATAATGCGTAAATTCCTAGGTCTCTAGTTTCTTGCCGATGCTCAGCGATGCGTTAAGTACAACTTAAAGTAAAAATAGGCCCAGCTACGGTTCAACACGAACGTAATGTTCAAAGTGTATTAGCTGTTGATAAGCGGTCCGGTTATTGATTGACGAAACAACCAGATTCTGAGATTTTGATATGGTAAAAAATGGCTAGATAAATGATTATAAAGAATGTTTTAAACAAACAATCGAACCATAACGAGTAGTAGATGATAAATCTCCCGTAGTTAAATTGTGGCGTTGGTGGATTCAGGAATCAGTTCAGTATAGGATAAGCATAGGGTAGTATTCGTAGGCGGCTACTACTAGTCTAGGACTAGGCTTGGCGGCTAGGGTGCCTAGGACACACGCCTACCTCCACCCCTCCCCTTAGCTAGAGAGGTAGGCTTTAGAGGCCCAGGGAGGCCAGCCTAAGGCCTAGACCTATATGCGGCTAGGGGAGGTAGCTAGCTAGGCTAGGCCTAGGGGCTCAGTTAGGCATGTACTCTATACTATACGCCAATGCTTATTGAATATTGTACTTTTGTAAGGCCTAGGTTACGGCACAGAGGAAATAAATTATTTCAGATCCTCCATGGTGGTTACACTCTAATAAGTAAGTACAAGCCGGTTGTTAAGAAATCAAGATTCAAATGTTTTCGTCTGGCTTCAATTGCCTTGATGGCAACCAATTAAGTTGTATCCTGGGACACAAAATTAGTAACCAAGTAAGACAACTTTATTGGATTCTTCAATTTTCTAGCACAGTGAATGGCCTTGTTCCTTTTTTTTTAGACATTTACTACCCCATACAATAAACAATACCTATGCCTATGTCTATATCCAACCTGCATTTTCAAATTCATTGCTTTACCCAGTCAAGTAAATACCTCACTTCCATTAACCTAAATACAATTAACACTACCGGCGATTGTTTTTGAATTTTTAGCCTTAATAACAAGTATGGCAGAGGATATTTACCTGGTATTTGAATGGATAGACGTTATCTACTTGTCCACGCATTAAAGAAACCATACTCTAACCATTTGCCAAGTCGCCAATGGCTAAAATAACAATGGCAAAAATGCCCACTTTGCAGCCAATTTTTACTAGTCTTTATCCTTTTTAAAATTTTGGCTAATAAAATTTATGATTTGGACAAAAAAAATTGACAACCTGTAGCCAGTTTGGCTAAGAAAAAAATGGCCCTAGAATGAGCATAGGAAACAAATGAATCAAACTCTTTACCTGGAAAAGAATTGTTTTCAAATTAGAAAACACAATTTCCATTTGTGTTTTGTTTTTTTACCTTTATATGAGGCTTTTGTAGTAGGGAGGCTTGCATTAATGGTGACTGGGAGGTTAACAGTTTTTCAATTATTCACCCAACAGATAGCTGTGTAGCCCTTTTCTATCAGTATAACTATATTAATTTTGTATCCGAATCCATCTGGAAGATGTGAAAATAACAACTTCTAGCAGATACTAACAAATTTGAAGTTTAAAAGAGCACTTCCTTCCCTAGCTTATCCTAGGACTACATTGTTTAAGTAACACAACAAATATCAAAATCATGGTCATATATACACCATATCAGTACAATAGCAGATATACACCTGTCCATCCAATAAATTACCAGCTTAACCAAAGAAGTACTGTATAAGTTTGACCAATTATTTTCCTTTGTATGAATCTTGACTCATGATTCAGTATTTTATTATCATTTGTAATCTTAACATTTACCTAGAAATATATATGCATAGTTCCGCGAAACAAATAGAGTAGTAATAAACACTAAGAGTTTTTTTTTTGGTAGACTGAAGCATGAGTGAAAGTGGAACATTTGCTGTTCCTGGTAAACCGCCCCCAAGACCAGGTGGTAGAAAAGTATCAAAGGCAACAGACAGAAGAGGCTCATTACCGATAAACATCATCAATGCAGACATCAGCAGATTAAAGCTAGGAAGGTGAGTGGCTTGTTGCAAAAATTTGGATTTAAAATTTATGAATCGTGATAGGTTATTTATTTTTAATCTCTGATCATTTTTGTTATTTTACATATACGTGAGGTGTCACAACAAAATTGGTTGCATCATAGGTGAGATAAAATTGAGATAATCATCAAAATAGGCCTGAATTCAAATTTTTGAGAAATTTATTTGTAATCAATTAAGAATACTACAGTACTTGTATTTTATTATACTTTTTAGGTAATTCTTCATGCAGGAAAAGTTTTCTTTCATTCACATATCATAGTAGTTTTTAATGTCTGTGTTTCGATCTTACAGACATCAGTCTCAACCAAAACTCTCAAGAGATGAAGGGGGTGGTTCACTTGGTGATATTTTATTTCAGAGAGGGCGCTCTGATAGCTTTACACAATTGGACAGTTTTAAGAAGTAAGTATATCACAAAATCTAAAATATCAGGGTTTTGTTTTGTGTTTTTTCCTTTTCATGTTACCGAAAATATCATGAAAATTGTAAGACATACTTCACTTTATCCACGTTGCCTCTCTCCACCCAGGAGTATAAATGGGTACACTATTTGTTTTATATAATAGAAAAATAATTTTTATAATAAAAATGTTACTAATTCAAATGTATTGTTACCCTCACCCCACTGAAGTGGGGAGAGGGTATTGCAATGAGCTCCGTCTGTGTGTGTGTGTGTGTCTGTCTGTCTGCATCCATATCTCAAAAACTATTCGGCTGATTTACTTCAAATTTTCAAACAATGTCAGAACCAGCTGTATCTAGGTCCTCCCGAGGTTTGTTGCTGATCTGCCTTTCCACATGAATTCTGGATTCTATAAGATTTTGTGTCTACTGTCCTCTCTTAAGTGACAAATACAGTAGATACTAAACAGGCCTGACAGTTACTGATATATTCTGGTCATATCTGTTAGCTGTTGCCATTAAAATCATAACATTTCTTGACCCTGAATAGAGCATGTAGTATTTATATTTTTTGTGCTTGATACCCCCTTGGCCTGATCATGAGTAGATATCACAGTGAAAGTAGGAAAAGAGTAAAAAATATGGCTTTAAGCTGTTCACAAATGAACACACAAACACCCAAAGAGGGAAAAACATAACTTCCTTCCATAGGCGAGGGTGTAATCGTTTATGATTACTTTATCTTGTTTAAATTCACCTATGAGTGGCAGTAATTCATACTAAGTGCCAAGTGAGTGTTGTTTTAGTATGACCTTATTAATATACCTTTATTTAATCCATGTCAATTTATAACCTTTAATATTGCAGAACATTAAGTTCTAGTTATCTCCAGCAACAAGTTGGCGAGGTTATGTTTTCAGTCATATTTGTGCATGTGTTTGTGTGTGTGTTTATCTGTTCACAGCATAACTTAAAAAGTAATTGACAGTTTCTGATGAAATTTTCAGGGAAGTTTGGAAATAACCCCAGGAACTATTGGTTAAATTTTGGTGAAGATGCGTGGTTGCATGCGCCTGTTGGGGGGGGGGGGGGGCCCCCCAAAAACTTGCTGTCCAGTTGCGATCTGTAGTGAGGCTTTACTTAGTCTTTACCATTTTTCTACACACTGACCCTATTAATATACCTTAATTTAATCCATGTCACTCCATCACCTTTAATATTGCAGAACATTAAGTGCTAGTAACTTGGCTGCCTTATCAGATAGTAACCTGTCAATTACCAAAGCATTACCATTAAAAAGCTACGATAAGCCAAACACAGCAAGCAGCGCCCTCAAGGATCAATGGCAACAGCTAGTGAAGCAGTACTACTTTCAAATTACCGATGGCTGTGGTAATGAACAATGTAGAAATAAATTCTGTGCTTCCAGTAGAGGTAATTTTTCAATTATTTGGTAGTTTCTCCCTACTACGTTAATGTTAACCTTATTGCAATATGTGCATAAATAAAATACATTGCTAACAAATTTCCGAGCACATTACATCGTAATTTGCCATAGTTGCTAAATTAAAGGCCGCCACATACACAAGCCAAAGGCACCAATAGCTTACATGCGTGGTGAAAGTTTATGTGCCGACAGCAACTGCGAAGTTTGGCAATGTTTTTTGTGAAAAGAGGGTATGTTTTAACGGTGACAAAAGATGTCAGAAAATATTGTTTCATAAGAAACAAGGTGTTGAGCTTTTAAATAAGCGAAAGGATGGTCAGACAACCACTAGAAAATCTGTAGGAATTTTATGTTTACAACTTGGGATGTAACTGAACTTGTTTTCCGATATGCCCTGTCTCACTGTCTTCACTCTGACAAATCACTAATTCATATTCCTCGTTTTATTAAAAACATGATGGTTTTTCCTTTACTGCATCTTCACTTTGAATAAACTTCCATCATAAAAGATTCTTCTACACTTCTACACAAGATTCCTTTAAAATGCCTTAAAGACACGTTTAGAGTACTTAAGGTATAATGAGCATGGCTGTAACCAGCTGCGGGGAAACTGGGGAAACTGCCCTGGTAGTTTTTCACAAAAAACAATAAATTTTATGGAAATGTCAATAAAATGCTGATAAATCAACAACTATGGAATTTCAATTCACGGTTGATACAAAGCTGCCCAAAATATAGCTTATAGTATTATAACATAAATGACATAAGATTAGACGTCAACGTTCAATTTTCTGTACTTCGTCGCATTTATAGTGCAAACCTTCATAGTATTGTTGCAAAAGTCACCCCAACCACCTCCCCCCCCCCCACATCGTGGGTCACTGAAAAAGTCATAACATTGTTATATTTGTTTCAGATGTCTGGTCACAGCCATGATGACATCATATCATAATTACTGTGGCTTTGATTGTTTTTAAAATTGCCTCAATCTAAATTTGTGATTATTATAATTATACAGATCATATGGTGCTAAATAAAGGCAATGCAGTGATAGTCAGTATACAGCTTGCAACACACAACAAGTATGTTTGAAATTTTTATTTACTTGAAATTTGCTCGTGATTGTTTATTGGATTTTTAAAACTTCTCTTGTCAAATAATAGTTAGCTCAATCAGCATAGCATCCTTTTATTAACCTGAGACTAAATTTAATCATATGTCCTGTTCACATCCATAACTATAACAAGTTTTAAAAGTAATTGTTTTAAAACAATCTAAAGCCAGAGCTAAGAATATTCTGCATTTGATTGTATATAATAATTTTGTGAGATTTTTTTATGTCATTTTTTTATTCCTAAACTTAATAAATATAAAATAAAAGCAGATTGTATTTTTACTCCATGGAACAGAGGCAGGTGGCCACTAACTTTCTTCTTCTTCTTTGTCTCGTTCTTGTGGACAAACCTTAAAATCGCTACTCCTCCCTTATTCTTGATGGTTCTGACTGAAGAAAAAAATGTCCTGTCACCGCGGGAATCAAACCCATGACTTTTGCTTTGGTAGAATGACCATGTTAAATGATAGTAAAATGTGTTTTTAGAGTAATATAAAAATGCTTTCAATTTCAATTGTCTTTTGAAGTTCTATCATGTTCCATCCATCCATAGATTGATTTGAGCTTGTTTATGTAGACATTAAAAAGTGGTGCCAATTCAAGATTTGAGATTGAAGACATTTTATTGTCCATATAAATAAAACATACATTACTGAAAATCATGATACTCACCAATTAAAAGATTACCAAGTGCGGATTTAGAGAGAGGGCGCTCCCCCTCTTATATTACGTGCACCGCCCTCTAAAATATTTCCTGAAAAATAAAATGTATGTAAACTGCATACAACTACAGCTTAAGATAGTCGAAATAAACGCAAATAACATTTTTTTTTATTGTTAAATTTAAACAGAGGACATGGCCATCCAGCCAGAACTTTTTCGCCCCTCTTTCACACAATTCTGGATCTGCCTCTGATTACATTACACTTTTCAAAATTACATTAAAGATGTATCCTGAAAAATGACAAAAAATTGATTTTGAAAATAACTTGCTTCTTTTGAAGAAATGTATAAATTATGAATATTAAAAAAATATTTACCCCTACTTTGCAATATTATAATGCTTAAAATTAGCAAAAATCCACAAAAGGCTGGA
>JAOTQE010088020.1:0-27281 GCA_025631205.1 Nesometra sesokonis
CGGATTGAGGACCAGTAAAAATGTTAATTTACTGGTCCACTTGGCTAGTTAAAAAAAACCTTAAGAGAAACCCCTGTTACCGTAGCTGTTTATGCAAATTCACCTGCATATGAATAATTATGACGTCATCCGTTAAAGTTAACATTTGAGCCAAAAATGCCTAATGACTCTCTCTAAACCGAACGGTCTAGAAAAATGGATGATCCGAAAGTAGGTCAAATTTGGTTGTCCAGACTTAACAAAAAATGTTCATGAATCCATAAATGGTAAGCACATGTCCATGTATGGTCATTGTGATGTCATCATGACCATATATAGGCATATCAAAGTTTTTTTCCAAGGAAAAATTTGATAGTCTGGACTGCGCTTAAGATAGTTTACCTGTCCAATAATGGCTTCCTTCTCATCATCTGGAAACAGTGCAGGAACCATTCCTGATGTCAACATGTTGTTTATTAACTCAAGAAATCCTATAAAAAAATACATTTGAACTATCGTAATAATTGAGATAGGGGACCTAAATATACAGATGGTGTCAGAAATGCAAAATGTTAGATTATTACAGTAATGTGTCAACTCTGAAAAAATAAAACTGATAAATCATTGTTGTTTTTATTTTGCAAGTCTAAATTGAGTGACTATTTGTACACTAGCTATATGCTGCATACGTACAAAACAATGGTTATAGAATGGTGGGGATAATGGTTATAGATACGTGGGTACAGCCTAACCTAGTCTAAAAATGAGGATTTATAAAAGGAATGGTGTAGACCTAATCAAATAGTTTAATAACATTCTACTCAAAAACAAAATTAAAATGTATGCAGATAACTGACCCATATTCATTATATTAAAAATAATGAACAGGTACATTCTCAAATATATTAAATTTTTTGGGTTACATTTCTGAAAAGAACCAAGCCGTGAACAGTAAATACCACGACATGGTTAGCAGTTTTAAAACTTCTTTACCTTCTTGTGCAACATGTTGGTCCGTAAACAAGAACACTGTCTTTTTCTTCTCAATACCAAGTTTGTTGTACAAAATCTTAAGGTCATCCCTAAAATTCATCTCATCATAACCTCTACTGAGGGTTATTTCAAATACCTCGCACCCAGCAGTGAATGCAGCTAACTTAGTCAACGACTGTTTACCACTTCCACCTTGAAAATAAAAAAAACGAACATAAATACTTTTACAATTGCCAAATAAAATACATGCAAATAAAAAATGTAGTTTATCACCTACAACTTTTAACGGAGGGGAGTTATAACTCCTACAACATGCAACAGAACAATTAAGAACCTTTTAGAAAACATAAAAGAATTTAACATCACTCGTTATAAACTACTCACCAACACCAACTAGGAGAGCATGGCCCTGGTCCATGCGGATGACACGATGGATTCTGGTTAGATGATCAAGTGCATCTTCAAACAATACAAGGTTCATTGATGTATGATTATCATTGTATTCTTCTAGAATCTAACAGAAAAAAAATAAATATGGGTGAATCAAGTGTGAAACGAATTGAAGTGAAAGAATATGAAGTTTATGAATAAATGAATTTTAGCATTTCTATCTCCCAGTAACCACTTATATTCCTGGGTTAAGAGAGGAAACATAAAGTTCATAGCCTAAAAATAAAAACAACCAACTAGACTCAGTTTTGCACTTTTGTGTCTGAACCGAAATTACTGCACTACTGCCTCCACGTCTAAACATAAATTTTAGTGTAATGCAAATGTTTAATAACAGTTTATCTCTAACTATATTAGAATAAGGTTGCTAAGATTACAACCACACATCTTGCCTACATGTCTTGTTTAAGTCTAACCCATCTTGTTGAATCATACAAACCTCCTATCCATTTCCAAATATGCTACAAGCATTTATTCTCATTTGCTTTTAATTTATTTACTTTTACTGCACTCTTTGGAAACAGCTTACCTGAACTACTTTAATACACTAAAAGATAACTCAAACTCGTTTATATTCTGATGGCCACTTGCATAGTGTGACTTTGTTCTCTAATTTCGAATTAGCTCTTTATAAATTCCAGATGTTATTGAAAAAAAAAAACAAAGATCGATTTGGAAAGCTAGCAGAGTCTATTGTATTTTACCTCCTGGAAGAGGGCCTTGGCTGCATCATAATCTTGTATATCTTCATACAACCTAGGCTCTGCTTCATCAAGAGCTGTTCTGTAATCACCAAACAATAAGGGTTCTCTCATGGTATCCTCAGCATACTCCCTGAAGTGCTCTTCCACAAGACTTTTGGTCAGACCCTAGAAAAGAAGGTATTAAACTAGTAAAAAAAAACAATTTAAATCAACAATGAACTAGTATTATATACAATGTACACAATACTCAGTGTAGTAGATAAGGCAACATTTCGACAAAAAAACATGCAAGTTGTTGTATCAAAAGTCTGGTATCCACGCCAACAGACCACCCAGCTTGTAAGTCATAAGTAGGAATAAATTGGAGTTTCCAAATCAATAAATCACAGATACAGTACACTGTCATTTTATGTGTTCACTAGCTTCCAGTTCTAATTCGCATAAGTTGTAGAATAACTCAAGTACCTCAATAGTAGAGCACATAAATACATTTACAGTTTGCTTAAACTGTATGCATCATCAATAAACTTGCATTCAATCTATTGAAGAACACCAAACACAAAACCAATAGCATCTAAGATGCAGGGTTGAAGGTGCATCTGTTCACATCAATCTAACTTTTCTTCTTTCTAATTTTTTCTTACCTTTTTATGACTTAGGAGAATGACATGAGTGCATATTACTTCTTTATACCTACACAAATCTTAAAATTGGCATACATTCAACTTTGCTTTAAATTCCAAAGGAATGTTTTTATTTTAAATATCTTTCACAGCTTAGACAAGTCAGGGCTTGCTTTATCAGATGCAGTATCTTATTAATCACTCAAGTACTTACAGCTACATGAACTTTATCCTCATCATTGATAAGCCGATCATAGAACACACGCAGACATTCATTCCTCCACAACCGCACAAAACTAGCAGGTGTTGTAAAACGATCAGGTGTTGTAAGCAGCAGGCCTTGACACACCCGCGAGAGGTCACGCAGGTTAAATATGTAGTGGAACTTGGATGGTGTCGGCGGTAAATCAATGATGATCTGCTTGTAGAGGTCCAGTGTGGCTTGGGTGATCTTGGGTGCAATGGCTTGGATGGAATCTTCAAATGACTGCAGATGACCTGCTAAGATGGAGCTGTAGATGTTCTTGAGAGAATCATCGGATGGGAAGGTGATGTTGAAGACACTGAAGAGGGAGATGAATCGTGGATCAACCTCATTACGACCACCACCAGCCTGAAACAAATAAAAAAAAGCATATGACATAGTACAGAATTTTTTCATGTCTATCGTATCTGTTTATAAATAATGTTGTTTTGTAGTTTAATCATCTTATGTTCATCGTTTGATTCAAATGTAATCATAAATGGTACCAATGGGTTGACAGGACAAGCCACTCTGGAAGGCCCAGTTGTACTGATTGCATTTCTTTATTGTTGTCTGTTTAATAATTATGTTCTCAAAAGACTATTTTACTCCAAGATTTAAAAAATTGACAAGTACTTGATCATTAATAAAAGGAAGATGTGTTTAATTGCTATCTTTCCAGTATGTTTTATATTCTTTTTTTAATTTGGTGTCACATCAAACAATCAGACTTAGGAAGTTGTGCTGTTATAGTGCAAAAAAAACAAAACAAAACCGTGGCCAGCTTTGAAACCAAGACTGCAGGATTGGAAGACAAGAATGTCAACCACATAGACATCAAATGACTGAGTGGATACAAAATTTATTTTTATGAGAACAGTTTATACATTTGATATGTCCTGAATATTGTGGCCAGCCAGCCTCAACATAGCTACCATACATATTGCAAGTATTTGAGAAAACTAATAAAGCTACTGTACAAATAATTGTTTTGTATGTAATTCCCTTTAGGTAAGATCTAGAATTTGTTTACTCAAATTTCATTGACAACATAGACAGCTTTCTTATGAAGGACATGGCAGATGCTTGTCAGGCAACAAGTAACAAAAGCATGGTTATTTGATGCAAATGTGTGGTTGCACTGGCAAGCTAGGCAAGTAATCTTGTAAGCGCTGGATTGGTAGTGTTCTGTTTTATACTTTTTATGTCAACATAGAACCTCTTACATAGAAGTGTTTTGCATACCTTTCCCATAGATGCTATGTAACCAATGTCTCTGATGTACTTCATAATCAGGTCTTTGCCTCTGTCATACATTCCGCCTTTCTCCAGCAATAGCTTCAAAAGTGCAATGGGTTGCTGCGTACCATATTCATCAACCTAAATAAAAAAAAAACAATACAATAAAAAGCTGCGATTGAAGGTTGGAGTGCCCATCTCTATCTCCCTACCTTGCTTGATTCATCATTGTTATATTTTCTATGTTGCAGGTGTTAGCCATTCCTCCTGCACAAACTTAGCCTATTTAACTTCCCGGTATATTAAACACTCCAAAAGATTTTCGTTTCTGAGCCTTTAAGGTACTAAACATCTTGCGTGGATTATAGTAGTTGATGAGGCTTCCTTGTGAATGTTTGTTTTACCACAAGTATATTACAGCGAGTGCATCACACAATGACATCACAACAGGAAGGACATGTTAATTCTGGATCAAAAATGTAAAAGTAAAGTAAATCCATTTTCCAAGCAGAAGGCTCATCAGGCTTATTTCCAGTTTAACTAAGTGTATGAGAGTATGATTCTGCTCCTGAATGTAATGCTAGTTTATGGCTGGTCACTACCCAGCAATTTACCAGTAAGTATCGTATAGCTGGGTAGACGGAACAATGTAAATGTGGCAGAGCCAAGCCAAATGAGATATAAGTCGGAAAATTGAAAATTGAGTTTTTTATGGGTTATAAAACTATACACATTATTTTCTTTAAAATGCAAAAAAATCAGTTTCATATGATGTGTCCTTACAAAGTTATCAACAATCAAAGTTCGAACATTATAAATGTAAGTTTTGAGAAAACTGCATTTGAAAATTGTTTATCCGTATATATTGACTAAGCAAGGTCATTTTAAATTGCATTTTAAAAACATTTTTAGATCATATATCTCAAAATTGTTCAGGTGGTATGAAAGTTGAATGTATGAACTGTATATTTTTTAAATAAAATACATTTTGAAGAAGTGACAATTTTTAAATTTCTGCCTATTGTGGTTGCATTTGCGACTTATGTCCCATTTGGTTTGGCTCTGCCACAAATAAACGTGCATGCCCAGGCACACAAGCCACTGCCATGAGCATCTAGAACTCCAATCACTTGGATGAGCTTCTGAACTACAACTGCTGCGCCAAATGCTCCATCGAAAGAGATGTATAATCAAGTAGAGTGTGTTCCCTCCATCCGTGGTTGATGCACAATGTGTGAAAATCTTAACTTTACTTAGAATATTTTTGAAGATATTTGGTGGAAAAAAAAACAAAAACAGAGCGTTATTATAGTAGAATATGATAGTTCTAAGATCGACAAACCTGAGGCATGTTCATGTCATCCATGAAGACAAGCAGGTGCTTGCCTGGTGGTGGCCCATATGTATCCTTGGTACGTTTCTCAACGTTGGCTTCCAAGTTCCTTTGAAGATCCATGGATGTTGTCCTTGATGAGAAGTTGATGTTCAATATCAACTGAGAATAATAAATGACACAAATTGTACATAAATAATTGAAACAAATACTGGATATGTACATTCACAAATACAAGACCATAAAAGATTTTGATACATCATCTTCTTCCTATAGTGAACATCATAATTTTGCTACAAACAATTGGCATAAAAATGTGCTATGATAACTTTTTATTCCTTGTGTCATTGCAAAAACCAAATGTTTGGTGTTTTTTGACACAGACAAAACCTAAGATGATTAAATGAAAATGCTACTAAATAGTTAGCTTAAGTGCCTCTCACACAGAGCTATGACCATGTGAGGACAATGGCAATTAAACAAAAAAAAAAAACATGAGTCATGGTAAGGACATAGAGCCCGTGTGTTAATATCGTAGCAGGGCCCCCAAGGCAGTCATGGACAATCGTTACATGGTCCCACAGGACGCCTTCTGGCCCTGTCTGTTTTGGAATGTTCAAAACAGTCAGGACGGTCTTCCAGGTTTTTCAGTACCAAATTTAGTCATGTTATAGACGTGTTACTGTCATTTGCAGTCAGAAAGATTGTGCTAAACTCGTCTTTGAGTTAACGTGGTCCTGGGAGACTTGGCTATATGGTGTTGCAACAGATTTACATCCCGATGTCATCCTCATCTGATCCCAATCTTTCGACGATTGAGTGCGACCAACTCTTCGCCTTTTAATCTATTAGCCTCCTGATACAGTTGTCAATATGGTGGTCAGTGGTGAGATTGCCTAAAACATTCCTGACCACATGCAGAGTCCAAAACACAACCAGATTGCTATGGTCTTCTCGAGGTCAAAGCTCCATATGAGAGGGACTTTAGCTTAACACATTAAGCTCTTTCTTATGTAAAGAGTAGGGGAACCCCGGTGTACTTCCCCATAAAAACCAGAAGGACTCCACTAATAACTCCACAGATTACATAGATTATTCTTGATGCACATATCACACAGTATAAATCCAATGGCCATACAATACATTACAATCAATTCTCCCAAAACGGAAACTTCTGTGAAACCAAGATTTAAACTAAACAGGACCTTTATCTAGAATGCCAAAATCATAAAATAAATGTAAACTTTCTAAACGAAATTGCACAGAAAAACAAACCAACCAGACAGACTGGATGGTCTGAAGGGGCGGGGGTGATTTTGGGTTTAAACAGGTATTTATAGCCATTACAGTTGACAGTCAAACCCATAGGGATTAACACTTAATTGAATAAAGCTATAGATTTATAGTTTTTTATGCAAAAAAGGATATCTTCCGCTCCACCCACCACCAGAATGATTCCTCCAGTTATAATAAAAGTCCACCTCCTATTAACTTTCAAATTGACACCTTTGTAATAAATGTCAAAATATTCAATCAAAAAATGACTTTAATAAAGTTATATTTACATGTGCATCTTGATCCATGTTCCTTAAGAAGTCCTGGATGGTGGCAGTCTTTGAAGTTCCAGTATCTCCTACAAACACGACTGGATGCTTGATCTTTGTCATCATCTCAAGAAGCCATGTACTGCGTACTGTATCTACAGTTGGTACAAGGATCTCATTGAAACGTCTGTCTGGGTCATGGATGTACTTGGGTACCAACCGGTTCCACGGGATCCACTAATAAATAGAAAAGGTTGTATTATTGCAGGAATATTTATATATAATTCTAATTTCAGTATAGACTTGCACAATGCTAATTTTTTGTGCATGAAACACTCAGTGAAATTGTAACATATATCTCTAGAAAAAAACTCTAAAACCATGGATGTACTTGGATACAAACAGGATACAATAATAAACATAAAATGTTGTACACCTGTCAAGGTTTGCTTTTGTTTGTAATTTTATTTAGTTTAATTGTAGGTATTCTAATAGTTTGTTATACCTACTGATATAGTTTGAGAAATTGAAGATTCAAGATTTATTTTGTCCATGCAGAATTTAATGACAGGCACAATCGCTCCCATAAAAAATACATACAGAGTAGGTTTAAGATTGGAGCAAAGCAAAACAAAATGGCCCTGGACAAGTTTAACTGCATGAATCTCAAAACTTCAAGTCTCAAAATTATTATTGAGAAATCAGTACTTTCCCAAGCATCATGCCCACTTGTCCAACCATTGTGATGATTCAAGGGCCAGAAGGAAAACCAGGAAACAGTTAAATTTAACTGACCCTGGGAAAACTTACAGATAAGCACTTCAAAGTATGCTTATTTAAACAGGGCATTGTAGCTTTTTGGTTAGCATGCATGCCTTGTGTTTCCAAGGTTTGATATGACATAAGTAAAATATTAATTGTCAAAATTGCATTGGTTAATAATACAAAACCAGAAACATACCGTTCGTTTCTCACCATCAAAGAAGTACTCAAAGAGAGTGTCATACTGAGCTGGTATCTCGCCAGATTTTGCATCCACATTCTCATCGGTTACTGATGTCATTGAGGCAAGGTACTTGATGAAGCCATCAAATTTCACTCTGCCGTCTTCCAGGAGTCCAGCGCCAAGTGACCAAGTCAGAGACTGGAGGAAATGTGCCTCAAGGACGTCAGATTCTAGACCTTCTTTATCCAAGACAGCATCAAGCATTCGGCTTAGTTGTGTAACCTAAGAATGAAAAAAATGAACTAACATTACGACTGATGAAAATATGATTATCTTTTTTTTTTAATTTATAAATTCTCAAGTAAGCCAAGTGGAAAAATTAAAAATGTGGAATAATTAAACCTTGTACCTTGTGTGTTCATAATTATGCTTGCTTTTTTAATTATCAAAGAAATTTACTTTTCATTTATAATTAAATTTCACCATTTGTATTAATAATTTTTTTATATTTATACTGTTATTTTCAAATATGTATATATGTATGTTAATTATGGTAACCCAAAGTTATGTTTATGTTAACTTTATTAAAAACATAAATAATTTAATGGGGTTTCCCTTTGTATAAACCTTCTTGGCTTCTTGAGACACCTTTTCATCATTCTATTTGTATTCACTTTATTTATTTTATTACTTTTGAGTTGATATTTATAACTAAAAGGAATCGTGTGATATCGCATTGTACATACCATATTAAGTGTTGTCAATGGCACAATAGTCTTCAGTTTTTCGCCCTGTTTGCCATCCACAATACCCTCTACAATCATGTCAAGGGTTGCGGGTACATACTTGTTGAACAACATCATCAAGTCTTCCTGTTCCTTCTTATTGGGCCGGCTGTTCACCCACTTGGTCCAGTATGGTTTATAACCAAGGTTCTTGGGGTCAACGTATACCATCCCACAGCGGGATACAGTGGCTGGTGAGGCATACTGAAGATCAGAGACCTGAGGATAACAGAAAAGTGATTTCAACAAATGAAAACAAACTTGTAGATTTTGAAAGAGAAAGATGGCAGAAAAAGATAAACAATTAAATAAATATAATATCCATTTATATACGAAACTAAATGTTATTGAATTAAAAAAAAAAAACAAACATGAATAGGCCCTACTGTGATCAAATTTGAAGTCACATCTTTTCACTGTTGGTGTTTGTTTCATTGTCTTAATCAACTTGGCTATCTATGCGATAAGTGCTATAGTATAAGTACTGTACTTGATAAAAGCCTTTTTGTTTTGTCAGCGTAGTGGAAACCACGGTTTCTAATTAAAAATGGGGAAATGGATGTTTGTTGGAAATCAACTCTAATTTATGTGTTTAAAAGTTTATGTACATCCGTTCAAAACTGGCAACAATGGATGCTTTTGAAGCTGTGGTTGCAACAACATGAACAGGAGTGAGGTTTTAAGGTCTGTTTCACACAGACCTAAAAAGTACATGAGATAAAAAACACTGATGAAAACTAAAAAAATACCAATTCAAACTGAAGTTTTGTACGTGGAAGATTATTATTGTAATTTAAAAAATACAAAAAAATTACCTCAAACAGCAGAGCACAATGTTTCTGCAGTCGAATTCTTTCACCATTTGCCAACGTCAATAGCCTGTTGTCATCCATCACAGAGTTCATGTTCTCGACCCAGAGGGCATCAACGTCTCCGTCAAAAAGAATATACTTTCGTTCATTCTTATCCGTTGGTTTGTTGATGTCACGGAAGATGTTTGACAGGAGGCCGTCGGTCCAGTCACGGGTCACTGGGTCTAAGATACCGTACAGTTCAATAACTGTCATTGCTTTTGGGTTCATGATGTAGATCTTTGTGTTGAGTCCAAGTCTGTAGTTAGAAATTAGGAGATATCATTATTTTTGTAATAATATACACAAAAAAAATCAACAGCAAATAACTTACATATCAGAATTCTATTTCTAATAACATTAGAACATACATGTGGAATCGTAAACCCCTTACCAAAACTTACACCCTTTTCACACTGAACACTGAAAAAAAATACCGGAGAGAAGACACCAAGTGAATTTTTACTTATTTTACACCCTGAAAACACCAAAGTTCGAACTCTGACCCTTTCACATTGTGACCCCATTAAATCTCATGGTCAAAGCATACAAAAAATTCATTAACATATGAAATTCAAAATAACATGCTATGAAAAGCTTACTTGGTTTGTGACTGAGCTAGGGTGTTGATAACAACTGATTTTCCTCCTCCTGTTGGACCTACTATCATTGTTGTATGTCTTGTTAACATTGTCTCATACATTTGTACAACCTTATCAACCTATTGAATAAAAAGTAAAAATTTTATTAAAAAAGGAAAATCTAAATGATGTGTTGGGTATTAAATTTAAAATAGAAATGATGATTAAAAGTATAAATTCAAATATAACCCATCGTATAGTTATACCATTAAAAACACATTTTAAATGAATTCTCTAGGAAATTACAATCATTGTCCATAACCCACCTGGTCAGGAAGTAGTACATAGTTGTTCTCTTCCAGCACTTGTTCAACGGCATCATTGAAGTTAGGATAGCGGACACGAGGGCAGTCCAGACCTGGGAACAGATCTGAGATCAAGCCAAGGAACAGAGGTACATCCTCAAAGACAAACTTGGGTAAGTTCATGTCACGAAGGGCTCTCATCAATACAACATTCTACAAGAATAAGAGTTAACGTTAGTTTTAAATTCAAGTTAAGAAATGATAGATCCTTTGTACATTTAGCCTCTGGTGATTAATGTCCTCAAATGATGTAGAAAAACAAAACTTTATATATATTTTTGGAAAAATTTTGCATAATTTTCTTTCTCTTTTTCTTTGTTTCAATTTTACTCACATATTTATAACAATTGTAAATCAAGCCAATTATACATCTTTATTGAAAACCTTGATATAACAGATATCTTCAATGTGTATATAGACAGAGCCTTCTTTAAATAATATTTTTTTAAATTTTATATTCCGATTCAAGCTGAACTTAGCCTCCTCTAAGCAACTTCTATAGCCACATATTGGGTTCTTGATGGAGGCATGACATCCTGTTTCCAAACCTACTATCTTTTAGTTCTTACAGCCAATTGGGACGCGAACTATAAGCATGGAAAGCCTCCATATAATGAAAACAATAATGCATGTAATGTTAGTTTTTTAACCACAGATCAACAGAAGTTTACTTATCCTAAGGCTGAAATGTGGCATGATGGATTGTTGACAGAGACACTTTTCTAACAACTTTTCAATGGCAGGTAATGTTGAAAAATTTGAGGATCCACTACCCAAGCTCAAGGTACGAGGATAAAATGCGCCCCACACCTATCCACTGAATATACCTAATTCTAGTTTGCAATTGCTAAAACATTTACAAAAATCTAAATATTAATCAAGGAAATTAAGGTTATAGTAAGAAAAATATCCAAGAAATCTTTGTGTATTATTTTTAAGAACATGGTAATTGCAGATAAATTAAATAAACCAACAGTCCTAAAGAACACCTATTGAAAACATTATGGAACAATTGAGAGAATTCAGTCAAACAGTTGTGTTGATGCAAATTATTCCATTAGTTTTTAGGGGTTTCTATTATAATAGTTGCGCGTAATATGTTCATTTGTATTGCTATTGTCATATACCATTGTATATATTCCACTTACCTCTGGCAAATCTGGAGATCCTCTCTTCAGTTCTCCTGCCATGACCAGTACAGATTTCAGGGCTCTCAGACCAAAATCATAATGGTACTGTTTGGACAACTGCTCCTTTGCAAGTTTGTACAAGACTGTCATCTTTTTAGCTAGAACCTAGTTGTTAAATGTATTAAGTATGAATTAGAAACAAACACTTTAAGGCGCGGGTTTAGGGGGGAGGGGAGGCACAACCGGCGAGCGTAGTTGTGCCCCCCCCTTATATTAGATGCGCTGGGTCAAAAATTCACCATAAAAACCCAAAATACAGTCAAATTATGGTACCGGGGCATCAAATTGGGGAAATGACCTTTATCTTTTTTTTTTCTTTTTTTGTTTTGCTCTTCAGGATAAAATTGCCAACCACACCCACCTGGAGTGAAAAGTGCGCCCCTTTTTCGGTGGATCCTGGATCCGCCCGACTTATACATAGATTGTGTAGCCCTTGTAAAGACTGGCATTGTAGCTTGGCATCTACCATGCTTGCCTTCCCACCCCATGGTCCTGAGTTTATACCTGGCTGCACATCAGGTACTTTTCCTCGACCTAACAGCGCCAATCCCCAACATAGTTCTCAAGTACTGTAAGTGGCAAGTAAAATTGCTGTTGCATTTGACAAAAAAAAAGGATATAATAAAGTTCATAGCCTGAGGCTGATAAAAAATACTAGAGAAATTCTCTTTTCCTCTTTGATTATATTTATGTTTATTTGTGGCAGAGCCAACACAAGAGAGGAATAAGTCGCAAAGCTAGTTTTCCGCAATAGGCAGAAATTTAAAAAATTCTTTTTTTTTTTCAATCTTTATTTTATTTCAAAAACATACAGTTTAAACATTCAACTTTTATACAACATTAATAATTTTCAGATAAATAAACAAAAATTTTTAAAAATTACGATTTAAAATGACCCTGCTTTGTCAATGTATACTGATTAGCAATTTTCAAGTGTAGTTTTCACAAAACTTACATTTTAATTGTTCAAACTTTGATTGTTCATAACTTTGCAAGTAAACATCTTATGAAAATGATTTTTTTTGCATGCTAAAGTTAATAATGCTTAGTTTCATGTTTCATAATCTATAAATAACTGAAATTTCAATTTTTCGACTTATGCCTCCGCTGGCTTGGCCTTGCCACATTTAGAGTGGATATAATATAGTTTGTATAAAACTGCACCATGGAATACATAAGTGTGAATACACTTCCTTGTTGAATAACATAAATATTATATTTTGTGTTTTAAAATTTGTAGTTCTTCATCAGAGAATCTCCTCACCTTAGCATACAGAAAACCCTCAGAGAACAACATAATCTCACAGATCTGGTTGAGGTCTGGCACAATGACAACCACTGGTCTGAACAGGGCTTTCACAGATTCAGGAAGCTCAGTCCTTCCAGCATAACCAGGGTTCATGGTAATGAAAATACCCATCCGATTGTCCATGGTTATTTCAGCACCTTCGAACTAAGAGAGTGACATTTGCCAGATTATTCAATTAGAAAAAAAACAAATAATGTTGTACCTTACGTAAATTAAACTATTTATTTTAAACAAAACTGCTCAAGAAATGCACCAATTTCTAATCAGACAAAAACTAAAAAGATGGATAGCTTTATTCATAAGATTTACAAACATAATTAGAAGTGTGTAGTTAGCAAATTACTCTTTTGTACTTGTAATGACTACTGAAAAATAAGCCATTCATTTCAGTGCTATTTGGGTGAGTGTCCGTAAAAAAAGATCATAATCAGGGCTTGATTTTTTACTAGCCCAGCGTACAATGGCTAGTGAAAACTGCACTGGGCTAGTGAATTTTCATTTTTACTAGCCCAGTTGGCTAGTGAATACAAGTGTCAAGGAGTCACTTTTACACATTGTAGATTAAGTTGCCACAGACATGGGCTATTTGTGGGTTGGTGAAATGTAAAGTCAACTTGCCCAGTGGATTAGTCAAAACAAAAACAAAAATCGAGGCCTGATTACACTGTTTGAGGTAAACAAATATAATTGTTTTTGATACATTATTTTGAGGCAGGTACCATTTTATGATATGCTTCTTTTTTATAATTTATGGTATGGTTGATACAATGCTGAGTGCTCATAAATTATTACTCTTATAGCAAAGGCATGTTCTATACTTACATGGAACTTCTTGAGGTTGTGGATGAGAGCATTTCGAATGGTTTGAATCTGGGATGAGATTACAGACAGGACAGAGACATCAATACGGTTGAACTCATCGAAACAACCCCATGCACCGCACTGAGCTAGACCAGAAAAGATCTTTCCAACAGCCTACAAAGAAGAATACAACATAAATATATATATTAATTGTAATTATCGTTTCAGCAATAATTAAACAATGGTTAATAAATTACGAACATATACTTATTTCTACAAAATAAATATTAGAAGTAATCATTAAAATTACTAGCGTTTTTATCAAAAAAAAAAAAAAAATCTTATCAATTAAAAAAGGAGGGGAGGTTGAAGATGTTTTTCATTTTACCTTGAAATGTCCATTATCACAAAAGAAATCATTATATCCCAAATTACATAACATTTTTTTTTAAATTTTGAATGATTTAAGTCTAAACAAATCTAGAGTGATTAAATCTTTACCTGAATTTATTGTGTGTGTATAAGAAAAAAATCATTTGGCATACTTTTATTTTAAGGCTGCTGGCCTATATACACTGAATAAAGTCTATCCATGGAGAGAATGAAACTGAAATAATTTAAAAAATACTTATAAATTAGTAATTAATCACTGTTGATGGTTTACCTTGTAATCCATACCCTCTCCACAATTGGTAACTACACAGAGAAGACCAAGAGCCTTGGCTAAATCTTTAGTAGTCTCAGTCTTGCCTGTTCCTGCAGGGCCTGCTGGTGCACCACCAAGTTGCATTGACAAGGCCTAAAAAAATTATTGACAATCTTAATACAAATACAATAGTAACGTTTGACAACAAACAAATAAGAAATTGTAATAAAACACAACAGTTTTAATCTCCCTTTTGCATACACACACTACATTTATTTACAAAAGATTGCCTAACAGCCCCATACTAACAGGCATGTTTCGGTGGAACAACCACCATCATCAGTGGACAAATCTTAGATAGCTAGCATTTCATTTATACCAGTGGCTGAATATTATGCATTCTTGTATACTGATCCATATCCACAATAAAATACTTGAATGAACTAAATTAGGCAAAGTAGCTATTGATAGGAATTAAAAGGAACTTAAAATGACAGGGTTAAATTAACATGAAATAGCTGTTTGTTAAAAGGGAAGGTTTCTCCCGTTTGGCATGCATGCCTCCTTGGATCTTAAGGTCCAACACACTGAAACAACTATCATTGGCTAATGATTTGCAATTAGGACTTTTAAGGTGTTTGAAAATGTGTGAGGTGCTATCCACCTTTAAATGTTCCTATATGATTCATTGGTTACATAACTTTAAAATACCTCTAGGCTTAGTGTTAAATTTTGTTTTCTGGTTGGATTTGTGATTTTTTACTATATCATCTTTGATATGGCAACACATCATTATGTAATTGTGTTTAGTGATTTCCAGTCTTCCAGATGTGATGTTCAGTCTTTGTTCCATACACACTATGACACATTGGCATCCCTTGCAATACTTACTTGTGTTAGTGTAAGGTAGATTCTGTCAGTCAGTGGTGTGATGACGAGACGTCCGTTCAGACCCATGTACTCGTATCCATAGCCGAATGTTCCTGTACACTGTCGGATGTTTAGTTCATCAGGTTCACGATCCCAGAAAAATCTTAACTGGCTTTCCCACTCAAATTCTCGCTCATTCAGGATACTAGATTGTGAAAATATAAAATTACAACAGTGATGTCCTTTTTGATGATTATGACTGAGGATATGTTCTGTATGCCAGTTTTAAGTCTCCAATATTCATAACACATACCACCATACTCACTAATATGTTATCAAGAATCTAAGATCCGAAAGGTCCACAAATCAACTTCAAGTAAGAAAGTATGTTTACCCCAAGCAATGAGATTACACGCCATCATGACAGGATTCAATATTTCGACATAAATTATGCCATGAGGAATCATTCCTGATGATGACATAATTTATGTCGAAATATTGAATCGTGTTACAATGGCGTGTATCTCATTGCTTGGCGTATGCATTATACTTTCTTAATAGAATCTAAAAGGTATTTGGACCTGTTCAACCAAGAAGTCTCTGTGATCTAATGGTTATGTCACTCACAGGATAGCAAGAGGTTGAAGGTTTAAATCCTGATGGAGATATTTTTTTATTATAACATTTATGTCAATTGCGAATTATACTACATGGTATATAACATAATGTCCTTTGAGCATTATATTTACATCTTTTTTTCTTTAAATATCCTTCACCTACCAAGACTATGCCTTTGTAAAGTAGGGCTGTGCAAAGTGTTCTTTGTCTTGCTACACAAGATTTTATCTATAGGCAGGCCTAAAAATGTGTATTTTTAGAACATACTTTTTAATGATTATTTCTTTCATTTTAAATTTTATTAAATTTGAAGTTCAAAACACTTACATTTAAATATGATTTAGGTTAACAACAAGTTTACCTGTCTCTCACGAATCCGTCAATAATGTCCCTGGCATGGACATCAATAATAAGCACCGAGTTGAACTTGGATCGATCGTTTTTGGATAATGGTGATCGGACCTAAATTGATTAAAAAGAAACCGAAAATAAGTAAAAATGATACAACTGGAAAGATTTTTGGCAGAGGTGGAAAAAATCTACTTAGGATAAATCGGATCTAATACATTTAAATTCAAAATCAGTAAGCCTATCTGCTCTATGTTGCATACTACTTTTCAATGTTCATACCAGACTTTAAACATCAGTATCATAAAATCAGGGGACAGTTTCTGAAAGTATAGTTTGGAAGGGGTATGCAGGTCTTTTGACATTACTGGAGTGATGCCCTTCTCCATAATCAGTAAGTTGCATTAATATTATAATAATATTGACATTTATATAGTGCTTATTGCTAAGGCCTCTAAATGCTTCACAATTATTACCTCCAGTCTTTGGAACAAACACCTATGGAATACAATCTATTCCATAATGTTGCAGCTGTATTCAGTGCATATGGCATTTATACCTCCCAGTTACCCACTTATACTCCTGGGTGGAGAGAGGCAATTAAATAAAGTGTCTTTCGTAGCAACACAAACAGCTGACAAGAGTGAACGTTGAACCACTGACCTCGTGATTGGAAGTCTGAAACGCAACCGCTATGCCAACTGCTTCCACATTAGAGTGGGGTATATACATTTACAGTTTGCCTACTCTAGTGGGGTATGTGGGTCATTATGACCTCATATGAGTGATGTCTGTACCCCGTAATGCATGTTCGGATTGGGTTTCAGTGCTTCATTTGTTTTAATTATTTTGTTACATTTTTTCCTGAGAGAAATATATTGCACATCATTCAAATTTTCTCATGTCAGACTAAATTATGCTAGGTCTATAGTAAACATGAAATAGCTTCTGTGACACTTGCTACAAAATATTGGGGAGGACAATAGAGATCTTTTGAAATTATTACCTGAACTACAAGACTATCGATCTGCTTATGCATCCTCTTGGCGTATGTCTTCATTGCCATCTTATCGCCTTGTTTAACCTTGTTGAATACATCAGCCACCTCCCATGTCCACCAGACTTGGTTAGCAGCCAGTACTACCATACCTTGGTACATGTACATCCACTCCACTCTGAAAGATTCATTAGCAATATTATGATTTGATTGGCAAAAATAAAGTATGATAAACCTGTAATCATAATAAAAATAATATTTTTACGATTTGTTTCTTCCATTACACATCCAACAGCAGGTACTGTAACTCACAAATTACAGTATGGATACTATATCATGCTTATATTTTTTGAATTCTCAGAATATTTTCGTTCAAACTCCTTCAATCATAACTACCCTACTAGACCTACACGTGATTTACTCATTCGTCTTCACAAAAAAAAAACTTCCTTTCAACATAATATTAGATTCTCTGCACCCAAACTGTGGAATAGTTTACCAAAAAATATTAAACAATCTGTATCAAAGAAGCTTTCTTACAACTATAAACTCTATATAATTTGAAATAATGTACATAGAATTTGTCATAACAATATAGTCAAAGATTGTGATCAGTTTTCATAATTTTGGTGTATCCTGTTTGTATGTAACTCGTTGTTTTTTTGTACTGCTTCTTTTTTTACCTGTTATATTTTTTTTGGGTATGCCACCCACAAGCTATTGCTTTTCAGGTTTTTGTCCTCTTCTTTCCTTTTTATTGATTGTAATTCTCACATTACACATGGTATTATTAAGAAAGAAGTAAACATATATTTGAATTTTAAAGGTTTGCATGGTGAGATGTCAATAAACACAACATTTGAGGCACACCATGAATGTAGTATTAAACTACTCAAGCTTACAACTACATATGTGGTGATGTTACATGTTTATATCATGCATATAAACTAAGACTCATTACAAGGATTAGGTGTGGCATTATTTAAACTTGTGAGAATAATCGTAGCGCTAGGTCATGATTGAACCTGGCACATTGGGATAATCAAGCATCACTAAGCTACATTACTACTAATAAAATCAGTGGTTTGACCAAGTCTGAGTTTACCTGGTCCAACTGTGATACATGTTCAAACTGGTAAAACTAACTATTGATTTAGATACACAGTAGATTGACTACAGAAGTAGGATTGGTTGCTTTAAAACATTGGATGCTGAATGGGTAAAGTTGTGACCTAAGATCATAGAATACTATACTGTCAGATTGTTATTTAAGCTTAGCTATAAGACATTAGGCATAGCAAGAAAGTAAGGCAAGTTTAGATTGGTACTATGCTAAAATTATTCAAATTAATTGCCCACAAATGTACCTTGTTTTACCATCACAATACTTGAAGATGGCCTCTTTAGTGATGAGTCTGTTTGTTCTCCTCATCTCAGCCAAGACACATGTCATCCAGTCCTCCACACGTCCCTCGGCTGCTACATTCTGTCTGAAGACCATCTGCTCACCTTCTGCCGAGTTCATGGCGAAAGCTAGAGTTTCTCGATTGTTGCCTTGTTGGAATTGCAGCGATGAAATGTTATCAAACATCTAATAATAAAGAGCCAAGTAAAATACTATTAAGTGACATGGGAGAATTGTTTTCTAATCTATTGAAGCACAATTAATTTATTGTATTTTTAATTTTTTTTTAGTTTAGTGGGGCCATGGCTTGATTAGCAATGCTAATTTCTGGTCACCTTTTGTACAGTTTTATTTATATTGCACGTGCGTACAATAAATTTAAAAGTTACAAAACCTTAAGTGTGTACTAAAGTGTGGGGACCTACTAGGTCCTCAGTTCGAATACATCACCACTCTCCTTTTTCTGGCAAAACTGAAGAAACACTAGTTTATAGTGCACCATCTTTTGTTAAGCTATTGGTCTTGTGATGGTAGCTCATTCAACTACAACCAGTACAGTGGATTGAATTTAATGCCACTCTGAAGACATTCTTTTTTCTTATTGCCTGACAAACTATACACTATTTGGTTAATTATAACAAACAGACTAAACTGTCAGACCTTGATCATGTGTTCCTGTACACAGGAAGGATCACTGCTACCGAGGATAGACAGCAGTTCATCATCAGAGATGAAGAAGAACCGAGGGAAGGCATTCCTCTTGGAATCCAGATAATCATTCAAACTCTTCTGACATTTCTCCAGACCACTGCTGATCATTTCCAGGTCTGGTAATCGGTTGGCAGCATGACAAGCATCCTTGATCTTTGGGTTGGTGGCAGTTTCTTGCATAATCTGAAAAAAAAAAAAAAAAAAAATTAATTTTCTTCAATCTTCTGAATTTGAAGTCGCACTTACTCAGGAAAATCAGAGAGGATATTCATCAAAATGTTGAGAAGCTCAACAATTTCTTTTATAACTATATGTAAGGTACAGTGAAAATAAGATTTACAATATTTCAGTTGAAACATTGTTTATATATTGTAGCATGCTAGAATCATCAGGCCATGCTCGATAATTTTCTGAAACTGAGACTTATTATTATGGTGCATCACCTTTTTAAACATCTTATCGATACTGTCAAACTTCTTAGCTTCCTCTGGTAACTGAGATCTGATGTCACCACCAATGAAGATGCTTTCCAGATACATCCACTTCCGCTGCACTACCAACCACACCTACGGAAATAAAAGTAAGTAAAGTTGTGCAATGTATGTGTTATTGCTGATGACTATCAATGAATACTGAGATAGAATGGCTTGTCTTTATTTTTTGTCAATAATTCTATTACAATATGAAAATTTAACACTCACCCCCACTGATTCTCATGGGTGCTAAACTTTAATCTTTGTTTTTTTTAATTTGTGACATTCAACAGTAAATCTTCTCACCGTGTACAGGATGAGAACTATGTCATGCTTCTAAATAAAGTTTATTATGAGGCTTTGGGAGTGGCATTGTTGGACCGTGGGAAAGAACCTAGTGTTAAGCTAGATTTGAACCCAGGACCTTAGGATTAGAAGGCACTGTAAGCATGTTAACCTCAAAGCTACAGTGCTACTCTAAATGAATGTAATGAAAGTAATTCGTTGCAACTGGAAGCAATTTAAATATAGCCACAAGGTATTTTAGTTAAATTTAAGTAATGAACATTAAACTACCTTTAACATATTAATTTTTAATTAAGCGATGCCCCTTACCTCAAGAACTTCTCCAATCAATGAAAGACTCTTTTCCCACGTCTGCACTGTGCTAAGGAATGGACCAATGAACCTAGAGGCCGACATGCTTTGAAGATTCATGGCATTATCATCCAGGATCTGCATCACATCGTCAACTGCACCAAGAATCTTGCCTCGCTCCTGCGTACCCTTCATATATGCCATCACGTTGAACTTCATATGGTCCCAAGTGTCATTTACCTCTTTGATACCCTGAAGATCAAAATAATATCATAAGGACAAATTAATTCTACAATTAATATGCATTCCAGTTCAGGAAGCTATACTGTTTGAAGGCATAAAACATAAAGAGGCTGATCTTAGGGTGAGGTTCAATCTGAGTGCAGAAGCTTACTCCCCTTGTTTCAAATGCAACACTTAATTTTGTTCCAGTGCACAACATCCATATAACACATGTGCAAGATGAAGCAAAAAGACAGCTTTAGAAAATAGCAAGCAGACTATCTTGTGTCTGTATTTTCATATGTAATAATATGTAACATAATATGTGGCATGTAAAATCAAGATACTCTTCGGTATAAGTCATCATAGACGTGTTTTTTTTTTTGTTCTATTCTTAAACATTAAAACTATTTTTTATCCAGATTATGTGCAAACCCAGGACGTGCTGGCACATTTGCACTGAAAAAATAAAGATGCATTGTTTTCTGGAGACTAGCTTCATAATACTCAACAAAAAAGTCATTCACTTCTCTCTATCTGATCATTAATTTCAAACCATAGGAACTAAAGGGAAAATGTGAATTGAAATATTTTAAGGTGTACAAATTTCTTACCTTCTCAATACTCAACTCCTTGGATGCACTGGTTACAATATCACCAATCACCTCTTTGAAGTTGTGAAGCTCCATGGCAAATAAGTTGTCCAGGGTGAAGGTCTCTGGGTTCATGTCAAATGCTTTACCTGTCTTCTGCATCAGTTCCTTCCAATGCCTATAAATTCAAAAATATTTATCTTCCAGTTAATCTAAATACACTGTTTACTGTAGAACTTCTAATATTTGGCCTCGTTTCTTCATTATCCGATAAATGATAACAATAAAGATTATCTGATAAAAGTGCTACAGAAATGGGGCCATGTTCGAATGAAAACAAATTATCCAAATATTATCCAATTCTAATCTGATAATTATCTGATAATTGACCTAAATGCGATATGCTTTTTTTTACTTCCATACTGGGGACATCTTTTGTTATTACTTTTGCGACATACTTATCATGATATCATGTGATAAAAATTAAAATCAACAGAAATTCACCGGAAGTAAGTGGCCCAATAAGAGAAAGTATTGACTACACTGAGCTTGCAAAGATGAATTTTTTAATTGATTCCATTAGAAGACATTTTATTGAATAATCTGAAATTAAAGGAACTATGTTTTTAAAATCCATAAATAATACTGGATGAGAAAAAAGGGATTGGGAAACTGTTTCATAAGTTTAACATTTGACAACCTTTAGTCTAAAAGATGAAAAAAAATTAGTAATAACTTTATACACTATTATGAATTTCAAAGCATTGGTGTCCTACATTAGAATCATGCTGATTACCTTTCTCTTAATGCTTCATTTTTGAGATCCACAAACAATGGAATGGAGTCTTTAAACTCTTTCATGCGTCCTTCTACCATGCGTGATGTTGGTGTGTTCTTCACCTCTCGTGGAAGTTTCTTGAGTGATTTGATAAAGCCATCGATTCCATCAACCAGATGGCTGACATTAAGATTGGCCCAAAGGGTCTGAGCCCATTCCTCTCTAGCAGCCTATAATAACAAAAACAATAATTTACAGGATGAGAACTCCATTATGCTTTATAAACCAAGCCTCTTTGAGGCTTACAAAATTGTGTTGTCTTGGGGAAAAAAAACCTGGTGTGCCCTGGTTTGAAACCGAGACATTGAGATTTTAATAGAAGTATGTTAAATTCAACCCTATAATGCCACTCCAAATAAGAAAAGATCCATCAGGTCTCTTTTGAAGACCCATCTGGTCTCAACTGAAGACGTATCTGGTCTCTGTTGTAGTTAAACATTTCAATCCTACAATGGCACCTGCAGTTGTTAAAACTAACAGAGTCTATATGCCATGTCATGAAATTGGAACAGGCCTACTAGAGCAGAACAACTTGTGAGTGGCAACCTGTTTGGCTATTCAACTTTCTTCTCCACTAACAAGTCACTTCAGTACTCTCTGGTTTGTCCACAAAAAAGTATGACACTGACACAGTATTCCAATAAATAACGTGTTTTGCAACAACAATATTACATTACTACTTATTAGTTCATTATTAAGTTTTAAAGTAATGCATACCTTTTGTTCCTTATAGATGGTGTAGATTTGGTCGAGTCCATTCATCTCTTTCTGAACCTGTAGGAGCTCTGAGTAGGATGTGATAGGTAGATCAAACAGCTTCTCAGCATTAGCCAGTTCCTGTCTGTCTCTATCATAGTCTGCCAGCTCTTTCTTGTACTTCTCAAGTAACTCAAGACCTAAACACGATTAAACAAATGTAAAATACAAAAACAAAAACAGGCCATTCAGGTATATACAGGGTTGAGATTTTTAAATAACAAGAGTATTGAAAAGTTTCCATTGACATAATTTCCCTTTAAAATATATATGAATATAAAACTGCTGACAAACTTTGAATAACCAAGTTAGAAGGCAAAAATAACTTTTGATAAGCTATGATAGGTATGTCAGGATGAAAAAAAAATTCTGTTGATGAAAAAGATAGAGCAATTCTTGTTCTCTGTATATTCATATAACGATGACTTGGAAAAGTATAAGACATCTCATGCATACTAAAATATATCCTATTGGGTTGGAGATCAATCTTTCTCAATTACTTCTGTCATCATCAAGAAACGACTTGATATCAGCATGTATCGATAAGATGACCCTGACAAGATTGTCACAGGTTCAATTTGATTTCGATGGTGAAGGTGATATCCTTTGTGCAAATGGTCACTGCCAGACACAGAACACAGCTAGCTGATTATGGCCAATTATACTGTCTGACAGAGGGTATAAATATGCTGGTAACCAACTTGTGTAAAGAATCTCTTAGTGCAAATCATCTTTAATAGGTAAGTTTTTAAAAAAAAGAACATTTCAAAATGTCATTGTAACAGTTATAAAAAGTCAAGAAATGACTAACTGGATAAATCTAGTTCATGGTGACAAATGTTGTCACAATTGTTCCTACCTTTGTCAAGGTCATTGCCAACTGCTCCTGGTCCTTCCATTTTAAACCTCTCTTGAAAGTTTGTGAGTTCTGAGCCAAATCCTCCAATCTGGGTAAGTGTTATCTATACAAAATGTGACCAGAATGAAGGTTATGAATTACAAAACAAAACTATGTCAGAATAATCCTGATAAGAAATTAGAATTTTGAGACCCATAATAAAGATAATACAATCAACAATAATGGTTACATAATGCATCTCACAAGACATAACAGAAGAGAATGTAAAGAAAATGAAAGAGAGAAAGAAAGATGGTGATGTTGTTGAAGGAAAGAAGATGCTACCACTAGATAGATGGAATGGGGAGTACTGGAGAACATCATGAGGCACAACCATTGGTAGAAAACTGATGATGACGATGATGAGTATGATGATGATGATGAAGGTAAATGATGATGATGATGATGATGATGATGAAGGTAAGGATGATGATGATGATGACGACGACAACGGTAAGGATTATGATGACATCGATAAATAAACATTTAATTGTTCTAAAGAACATCTTACCTCAGTAAACTTCCTTTTGACAACTATCAAACTTGCATCCACATGTTTCGACTCCAGGAAGAGATCATGCCACATCTGCATTATCTTGCCACACAGCTCTGTCTCTTCTTCAGTGACTGGGATATCATACATGCCTAGTGTACGATATCTCTCTATTATATCAGTGATCTTAAGCTCGACTTCCAAGGACATGTCTCTGATGTCAGCGATGACTTTCAGAACAAATTTAAGATCTTCAAGAGTCTCTGGTGATTTCTTTATGTCAGAACCCAGAGTCTATAATATAAAAAAGGTAAAGTGTGAAACATATTGTTCATTTCTGACAATGTAATGTTCTAGGAACAATAAAAACTGATGAGAATATCTTTACGAGTTATTTGAGGGTAGAACCAGATGTTTAGGAGTTCCAACATTCATAAACATCTTTTCTCTCCTTTTTTATTTTACTTGGTCCTTTGCTTTATAGATAAAACTTGCTAAATTATTTTTATTGCATCTTCCTTTCAGCTCATTATTCAAAACATTTTAAATAATGGCAAATCTTTAATTGCAAAATTGTTCAATTCTACTCAAATTATTTATGCATTATTAAAATTAACAGGAACCAGAGAAAGATTAACAATAACGTTGCAAAACATTGTGCCCACCCACAAAATGCTCCACCCGCCACAAAAAAAAAAAGAAAATACCAAATGAACTCTTTAAAACACAGATTTAAAATTACCTAGGATAAAAAAATGTCTAGCATTTGAATAGGACTGTTGCCAAATTGCAATTTCTACAGACCTGCATTATCCTCTATATCGATTTTTTAATGTAGCCCAATTTCATTGACCATTAAATCCACTTGTCTACCATACCACTCACCTCAAGTGACGCCTTCAGGGTAAAAATTTCTTCTTTAGCTGAATCATTGAGCAGCTTGCCAAGGGATTCAACCCACTTCTTAGCATGTTCTTCTACAGTACTGGCAAGAGGGGCAATGTTCAGCCTAATACACTCCTGGTCCTTTATCATTAATTGTGTATTCACCTGTAAGCAATAATAAAATTATTTTAATTTCATACATAAACAACATTCAATACCCAGGAGTTGGCTTGTGGTAAGTTAGGAGTAAGGCAGAGGGCGAAACGTACGTTGTTCGGTTTTCTGACATTGAGCTTGTGAGTTCGATCTTCACTCTGTACATCTCTGCCGGCCATGCTCAGCTACCACAGCTTGTATCGAAAAGTTGTTGTAAAAGTAGCGATGTAAATAAAATTCCATCATGCCATGTTTCCACCTTATATACAAGTATACTACAGTCCATAGTTAAAACATTGCACAGAAGCAATACTATTACTTTCTACCAGAAAAGGCATGTATTATATAAACCGATGCAGTGAAGTCATACGAAAAAATTAAATAAAATAAAAATCTTTAATTGTCATACACACTCAGATGCAATCCACAGTGAGAAATGTTATGACCATTGCTTATTGTGATTGTGTTATGAATGACTATCTTGTGCTACAAATGCCATGATATGGAAATGTGGGTCGAGCAGAGCTCCCAAGTCTCCAGGATTGTCCTGGAGTCTCCAGGAATTTTGTATCATATCCCGGGCTCCCGGAATTATTTAATTTTCTCCCAGAATTTGATTTTCTCCAGGAAATTCTGCAGGTTTTATAAAAGTTTCATAATTAGTGCATAAATTGGCCTATTTATTTCAAAATATTGGTTGAAAGTAAGCAACTATGAAGTTCAGTAATGTTTTTGGGAACAATAATATAACACATTTTAGCAGTCACAATACATGTTAGAAACTATCATTTCATAACAGTCAAGGTGTTGAGATTATAAATAAGAGTATTTGTACATATATTTTAGGAAGGATGCATATTATAAACAGTGGTAGGACGACCACTAGTAAATCTCCAGGAATTCTGTTTTTTCAACTTGGAACCTCTGGGTCGAGTATCTACACAGAAAAATTGTACTGAGTATGTCTTATTAAATTAAAATTGACACTAGCTTTACAGTATGTCCTTATATTTTTATTGTTATTTATGCAACTGACGACCTAGAACCATTGTTCAAAGTGAATGATCTACCTCTTTTGCCAAGTTGCTGTAGAACTGCAGTTTCTCATCATACTGAACACAAGATGGTTTCTTTAGAGCAAATTTATCAAGCATGATGGTCTTCTCCAACTTCCACAGTGGCCTGTATCTTTTCCACCTATATGACAATAATAAATAAAATATACTAAGTACTGTCTGTATTATCTTGTTTGTCAAAATATGCAAAGGTGCTATAAACAGCCCTCTATATGGCCATATTTTATTTTAAAAATAGTTTAAATTGTATAAATAATAAAATAAAATAATAAAGTTTCTTGAATCTTTAATAATTTACTACATCGAGTACCAATTTGAAAGGTTCCTTGCGTTTTGTGCAGTTTTAGCCTTTAGTAGTGCAAAATTAAGATTAAGATATATGTACATTCTTATATTTTATTACTTTAAATATAATTTTTTATTTTTACAAAATAAAACAGTCATTTTCAAAATCATGGTTTTTTTTGTGTAATTTTTAAAGTGATACAACCATAAATTCCACTAGAAATTTGCTGTCATATGATAGAGGCCTGGCAGATTAAATAAAAAAAAAATTGGAGATTTAGGTTATCTAATAGTACAATTTTTAAAGCAAAAGTATCCAATAAAGTAATAGTTATTATGGAGATGTGTGGATTTGGTAAGGTGCTAGATGAACTGGGTTCTTTGAAATACACACAAGCCATACAGTACTGACTGGAAAACATGTGCCATTTTCCGCGTACGTTCCGCGGTAGCAAAGCGGAAAATTTTCGTGTGGCA
>JAOTQE010088021.1:0-15006 GCA_025631205.1 Nesometra sesokonis
TTGTCATTAAGAAATATTTGTTAATGTTGGAGTAAGAGCAGTCTCTCTGTTCGGGCTTGTGCCTATTGCTTGCTCCTAGCAAGAATTGTATCTTCAAATTTGCCAAATAAATATTATTATTATTATCTATAAGTATCATGCCAAGTTAGAATTATTTATTTATTAATCAAAGGGTTTTTTTAAACTGCATTGATTGGCTGAAAGAACACCACATGATTAAATTAGATTTTGAATAAATGTTCTTTTACTATAAACAATGTTAAATTAAATTGTTATGATATTCTAACAATGACTGACCTTATATCTATAAGTATCATGCTAAGTTAGAATTATTTATTTCTTATTTTCCAATTATACAACGTTAATACTTATTTAAACAGCCATGGCTAAACTGGTATTTAAACACTTTGAAAAATAAGGCGAAATGTTAAATCACCCACTTCTGTTCATTTTTCAAAATAGTTGTTTCTTGTAGTTAATATAAATATACATTTGAAATTAGGTTGCAACTCTTTACGACCAGTGGTTGCAGAAAGAAAGAAATTTTATTTGTTAATCCCTAATTTGCATATGTAGGCTAATTTTCATAATTTCATGATGAGGGACGAAGGTACAGTAATTGGAGATTGGTCTACTCATTAATGTAATCATCTTTAATTAAAAAAACCCAGTTTTTAATGTAATTACTAGGTTTCCTAGCATATTAAAATCATGATTAATTAGCAATATTATATAGGGAATACAAGGGTTTAAAATATACAAAATGTCAAAGGTCAGAAAGTATATTTCACATCATTATTTTAAAATAGTTCTAATTAAAGCAAATATAAACGTTCTGATCGAATTTCAGCCATCATCGAGTTAATCTTACCACTAGTTACGGATATATGGTAATCTAATGTCAAAGTGCCTGAAATAGCATTTTCGGCCATTTTGAACAAATATTTGGATTACAACTAATAGGAACAATTTAAGATTAAAACCAAGTCTCTACAATCTGTGGTTACCGAGATATGAGGGTTCAATTCCACAGGCGGCCATTTTGAAAAACGCCCTCAAACAAGACTTTCACATCATATCTGAGAGGTGTATAGGAGCTATATTTTGCGTAAATTGGTCCATTTTGCAAAATCCATCGAGAAAAAAAGTATGCTAAAATTAGTCACGGATCTTAATAAAAAAAATAATGACTCTACTAATAGGAATGAATGAAATAGTTTTTTTTTTGCTTGAGCGTCGATGCACTCAATATTGACAATTTCAAATCATGTTATTGTTATTTATTATTATTAGCAAATAAATGAATTTTTAAATGATTTTAAATTTTAAATTTTTTTTAATGATTTTTTGGATCTTAATTTCCTCGAAAAGTTCATATCTTAGGAGATAACCACAACCTCTAAATCATTTCCGCCACCGATTTGACATTGGTGGCGGAAATGTATTGCTTGAACCCAAAAACCACACTATAGATCCACGAATCGCCATTATACATTAAATACTATGGGGTTGATAATTATCAATGTATTTATTTGGTGGCATTTTTTGTTTCGGTAATCTTGAATTTGTGCTTTTCTCTGTAATACGATGTTGATTTTATTGTAGAAATACATTTCTTGAACCCAAAATTGCCACTCTGCATTCGTTTTGTAGGTACTAGCAATCCAAAGTGAAACCCTTTGCTTAATCTAGTAAGTGTATGTACTTTAGCAAGTGAGAAGCAGGAGAAGCAGCTGACGCAGCGGTTGTTGCTCCAAATAGAATGGTCGGGTCTGAAGTTCGTGTCTCACTCATGGCCGCTGCTTTTTAGCGTGGGCTGCGTTCTTTACATTACTTCAATTTACTGTATAATTGGTACCAGAAAATTGTTGGGAAGTAACCTGGCTTGTGTCACATTCTGATCCACTTCAATCCACTGAAACTGGAAATAAGCTCTAACCCCAAGACGTCGGCTCGGACAAATATTTACTTGAGCATGTTAAATATTTAAGTTGTAAAAATAATTTAACCGTCATTACAATGCATGAATCATCGTTATTGTCGTTTTTTTCAGTTTTCACCTCCTGTCCATCAGACGAAACATTGATATTAAGTCATGGAGTTTATAGCACTGAACTTGATTATTCTCAAAATATATCGACCCTAGGAGAATCGGGGAACCTTGTGCAATACGCAGTGATCCCTAACCCAGATGATTTATTTCCAAGTACTGTTACGACTGGAAAAACAAATTTCACTTTTTTGGGAACAGTCAACGGAATGAATGAGACGTGTGAATTTACGATAACAGTAACAACTGGTAAGATACTAATAAACGCTTTCACACATTAAATAAATTACTTTCTCTCTGGTTACGTCATTCTATGTTTTGTAATGGGTTAAGTCACTGTGTGTATCAATATAAAATACTACTAATCTGTGTTTCTTCTAATTTTCAGACAATGCCTGGACTGACATAATTTGCTCCTCCATTATTATTTGGCGCTAAACGAATGTATTTTTGATGCTCTAGCATGTCTCGCTTATAATCTCAAGTTGTGTCACCAATTTTTGATTATTTCAGGATTCCATGTTCCGAACACAAACAATGTTGTATCCGTGGAAAAATGATATGACATATTTTTCATGACATTAAAATGTGGACGTTACCCGAACGGAATTATAGTTTTCGGCATCATAGTTGTTTTGGTGGGCGATAACCCTTATTGCGTTTTGTGTGTTACATTGTCACAGTTGTTTTGCTACTTAGGATCGTTATTTTTGGTTGTTACTCGTGTCAAAGCGCTTTTGTTAGCGATGACAGTTTTGTGAGCCGTGATCGGTATTATCTGAAACTACTATCAGTCTTAGGTATTACTATATGACCGTTACTCGTGTGTTGTTTTTTTTTTCAATTGTTATTACAATGTGGGCATTACGCGTGTCACCGTTGTTTCCTTTCAATTGTTATTACAATGTAGACATTACGCGTGTCACCGTTGTTTCTTTTCAATTGCTATTACATTGTGGGCGTTACTCGTGTCACCGTTGTTTGTCATCAATATTTGTTTTTACATGTGGAGGTTACGCGTATCACCGTTGTTTCTTTTCAATTGTTATTACATTGTGGGCGTTACGCGTGTCACCGTTGTTTCTTTTCAATTGCTATTACATTTTGGGCAATATAAAACAATATAAACAAATTCAAAGTAAATCTTTGTCTATTTTGTTACATATCTTTAGTATTAGATGCCCGTTGTAAATCCTACAAGTATGGTTACAATATTAACTCAAATTTTATTTTTGCGACAACTTGGTGGTTTTGCCATGAAATGTGCCATTTCTATTTTTTATTTTTGTATAATCATTTTATTAGGACTTTCGAAAATCGCAAAATAAAATGCAGGTTTCATACGGGTATTCGTAATTTGCTCCACAGTTATGGTATTGGTATGTCCACCTGATTCATATGTTAATACCGGTCATGGGTTAGATTCAACTATCCTTGATTATAGTGACTTGATATATACGACGGGCGGCAATGAAGATGATGAGCATGTAATTTCACCGAACCCTAATATGACATTCCCAGCTAATTTTGGGATTGGAGAAAATACTATGAATTTTACAGCAGTAGATAAGTCTGGAAACGTCGAAAAATGCAACTTCACAATAATTGTTTTAGGTGAGAAAATTCAAATTGAAAACTTTTTTATTTAAAATTCAAATCATCATTTTATTGAAATGATTATTAATCTATAAATACATATGGATCTATTAATACATAAGAGGATACCTACAATATGTATATTAAGCTAAAAAACTCGCAAAGATAAAAGCAATCACCATGAAATTACAACTGTTAAATTTGTCCGTTGATCCAGGCCGAAATATCTGTACTGTTGGTGTCTGTCGATCCAGGCCGAAATAACGGTCCAACATGTGTCTCGACAACAACTAATCACAATAAAACACAATTATATAGAAACATAAACAATAAGAAAAATCTGTTGAGAGTGCAAAGAAGCCGCCCAAACCGGGACTCGAACTTGGGTAATCTGCTCAATACGCAGACACCTAATTTGTGGTGAGTTCAAGTTCGATTTGAAAGCAACTCTGTTCACACTTGACATGGTACGTCTTGGCAACACTAATCCTCCTGCAGGGCCGGCGGACGTTTTTGAAAGTGAGGGAGCCCAGGGGCGGATTTGTCATAGTGGGAAAAGCACAGAAAGACTGACTGCGCCAGAACATTTTTGAATATAATAAACCTCAAGACGCTCATATAGAGCATCTTGGACTGTACATTTGAAAAGTGGGGATCTCCACGGGGGAACAAGTCTTTTTTATCTTTACATTTTTTATTTTTTTAAAGTTTTAAGATGTGGGGGGGGGAACGGGCAAGTAAAGTGTAAATTTAATACCTTTTGCTGTTTATAGAAAATGAACGTTTTTTACAGTGACAAAAGCACCCAATTAGAGGAGTTTCTTAGAAGGCCTAGGTAGGATATACCTCCGTATTACGCAATAAAATTGGTGGGCCCCTTAAAGGTTCTCATGCACACCGAAATAAATACTGATATGCATATAGTAAACAAGAAAACAGCAGGATGGAATTAAGGTGTGGTGTTAAACTTGCAAAACGAAGCTAGCAATTTAGCCTGGGGGGAAAGAAGCCGCAGAGGGCCCCCGGTCGGGGTCCAGGGGCCAAAAGCCCCGGAAAAAATTGCGTTATTTTATATGCTTAAAAACACATAAGATGCCATAAAAATGTTTCGTTTTCCAAATCAGCCTGTCTTGGTTTCGAAATTCGGACTTGCGAACAAAGCGGTCATCTTTAGCTGGGACCAGGGGCCGCTGAGGCTCCCCGGCCGGGGTTGAGGGGCCAAATGGTCCCAGAAACATTTGCGTTATTTTATATGCTAAAAGACACATTATAATCCATCAAAATTTCCCGTTTTCCAGATTAGCCTGTTTTGGTTTCGAATTTCGGAGCGAGCTACGCGAGAAATTTTGGCTGTGAAAGGGGCTCGCCAAGGGCCTCCGTTTGGAGTCAAGGGGCCAAAGGCCCCGGAAAATTTTGCGTTATTTTATATGCTAAAAGCCACATTAGAGCTCATCAAAATGTCCCGTTTCCCAGATTTGCCTGTTTTGGTTTTTGGCCGGAGACCACCAAGCGCACATGGTTGGGGTCGAGGTGCCGAAGGCCACGGAAAATTTTGCGTTATTATATGCTAAAAGCCACATTAGAGCTCATCAAAATGTCCCTTTTCCCAGATCAGCCTGTGTTGGTTTCAAAGTTCAGACCATCGAGGAAAGCGAGCATTTTAGGCTGGCGCCGAGGGCCCCCGATCGGGCTCCAGGAACCGGAGACCCCTGAAAATTTTGCCTTATTTATCAATTAGAAATGTTAAAAGACTCATTAGAATCCATCAAAATTGTCCGTTTTAAGGATCATCCTCTTCCATAGAAAATGTTTGAAAATGATAAACCTCTAGACGCTGATACAGAGCACCTTGTACTATACAGCCGAAAAGTGGTGATCCCCACTCAAAAATATGGGGACAAGTTTCTTTATCTTTACAATTGTTAATCTTTTAATTTTTGTTTTTCGTCAATTACGGGGGAGGGGGAGGTGCACCCGTCCCCTACCCTTTCTGATCCATACTTTTTTTTTAAACAGTTCTATTAAATTTGTTTGTTTTTATTTATGCTATACACTAACTATATAAAAAGATGCTCTTAAAAAACAGTAGTACCTATTCTGTATTAATTTAAAAAACAATTATTCAGCTTGCTTATTGCAGGGCAGATCCAACAAAGCTAGTCAACTGCAAACCGATGGCAATGGGTGTCGGTCCAGGGCCTGCCTAGGGCCTCTCATATGAACCACCAAATTTGATTCAGGCAATTAAATTCTGAAATTAGAAATGTGGTGATATAAAATCAGCTCTTTGTAGTGTCGCATGATGTAACTTTTTGAGCTTCTCTTCGCTTAACTTACTTTTTTTTTGTGTGGATGTAAGTGGGAGGGGAGCCATTTGCTTAAATCATGTGCCCCCTTAAGAAAATTGTAAGACCTTTTGATGCTCAAAGTCAAATAATACATAAACTCTACGACATTATTTAAATCCATTTTAATCCCAATGGTTGAGTCTGAGGTTACAAAATTCTAAGAAATTTAGGTTTCTGGGTGCTGAAAAAAGACACTTTAATAATAAAGTGTTTATCTGTCATTTTGAACATTAGGGATCTGCGTAGACATTATGTGCACCGGCCCTGTCCTGTACATGTAAACATAGATCAATCTGATACACTTCAAGTTCAAATATTCATGCAGCAGGTTGGAATCCCGTTGGAGGCATTTTCACACAATTTATTGGAATAAATTATTTGAGATCTATGATACACAAGTTATAGCATCTAGTCTTCCTTTGAACACTGTATTTATCTTAATTTAATGATTTGTATATGATAGCCTATAACAGTTTCAACGCTAATTTGAATTTATATTCTTTAATTTAATATAATGTATTATTTAATCACGACCATATATTTCCATATTTATCTGGTATTTGCACGGTTGAGAGCAGCATTGCATTTGGTGGTGTACTTAACGGTTTTTTGAATATGTTCAACCATGGAACCTAAGATCTAATGGTAATGACGCTCGCCAAGATAGTGAGAGGTCGTAGGTTAAACTCCGTCGGAGGAATTTTTACACATATTTATATAACACCTCGGAAAGTCGCGCAAATAAGATAAATGTACAATGGCCATTTATTAAAATACTGTAGTGTGTTATAGATTTAATGAAAATTACAATCAGGGATAAAACTAATCATGTCTTTGAAAAACCATTTAAAACTACTAGTTCCCTTTTAAATTAGTGGAGTAAATATACTACTTTTTATTCTACTAATTTTACAGATCATGTGCACTATTTTTACATTCATTCTTATCTTTCGGTTTTATAGATATAGAAAACCCTGTATTTTCATGTCCATCTGACGTCACAATGAACGTTAATGCGAGTTTTTTCCCTGCGAATGTCAATTATTCAAGTTTAGTAAATGTAACTGACAACTCTGGAGAAATACTTACAATTTCACCAAATCCAAATGTAATATTCTCCAAAGATTATGAGATTGGAGAATATTATGTCAATTTTACAGCAACAGACTCGTCAGGAAATACGGGTAATTGTACTGTTAAAATTACAGTTCCAGGTAAGAATTTACTCATAATTATCACCTCACCTATTCTCAGTGGTAATTATATAACAATGTTTATATGAAATAGTGACACACTTGGGGTGCTTTCACATCACACCTTGAAATAACACAATTTATTTACCATAAATCTACTAGAATAAGCTATAGTGAGTAAAATACAGTAAATACGTTTAAAAGTGGGGAATTACAATTGCATCACACAAAGTTTACTGAATCCATTAAAAGAGAATGATAGAAAATAATTGCAAATTTAAAATAACTTTTAAAAATGTACGATGTAAATTATCTATTTAAAGGTTAAAAATAAAAAAAAAATCAACCAAAGTACGCTACTCACAATTGAAGATAAAACCAAAATTTAAAAATCATCTTTTTGATGAGACGTTAATTAGTTGGTCCAGTATGGCACGACTAACTTACACCTTACCTAACGCTACAATCTTTGGAATAGTAGAACATTTTGCCAGGTACGGGCAAATCAATATCAGATCAGATTTCTAGAGACCAGTTTTTGGACATAATGGGTCACAAATGGTATATCACCCTAAAATTATTCCATCGAGTACCCCTTATTGCTCGGAAAAATAAATTGTATGACAACTCAAATTAATACCTACGGGCACTGTAAATTTTCCTGATCTCCATAGATTTGGTAGCACCTGTATTGGTATGTCCATTTGATTCATATGTTAATACCGATCCTGGATCCGGTTCAGCGATGCTCGATTATAGAGACAATGTAGAAGATGAAGTACCTATGATTTTACCAGACCCCAATATTACATTCCCAGCTAAATTTTGGATTGGAACAAACAATATGAATTTTACAGCAGTAGATTCGTCAGGAAACAACGCAACATGCAACTTCACAATATTTGTTCTAGGTGAGAAATTACAAAATCTTGTAAGACATTAAAATTACTTTTATTGTAATGGAAAAACAACCAAGTTGTCGACAAATTGAAAAATGAACCATATTATATTTGTTGTATGCTTTAAAATAAGGGTCAATTTTAAAACCAGATATTTCTAGCCAATGCCATTCAATTTACTTTGTATTAGTTTTTGTTCCCTGTAGTTTATTGGTTTATTTTTCAATAACTTGCTGTGCCACAATTTTGTGGTTCTATATGCCTTGCCTCATTTGCATTATGACAATGTTTTCATCACTTATTTGTTTTTAATAAAGCTGGTGTTGTTTTTGGTTTGTGATAAATTGAATAAGTAATTTAAGTTGCTTATCTAGTGCATGTAATGGCATTGTACAATTTTGAACAGAAAATGTACACATTTTTGTCTGAAATAAAATGTTATAATGCCAAGGAAAAAGAACGATTATTCTTAATCAGTCCAGGTAAAGAAAAGAAAATACAGTTGATTATGTTTATGTTCATTAAAATAATATCGTAGCAATCTAGAAAACTCTAACTAAATAGAAAATATCATTCCGTCATTACACATTAAAACTGCTATAAAATGTGAATGTTAAAATATTTAAATATGACACTAAAGATTGTCTGACAAGTGTAAGGTCAAGAAAGCGTTCAGAAGAAATGTCAAATTATCCACAATTGCACCACAAAAGTTATAATATTACTCTGTTGGCTCTCGCCGTGATAAAATTAACATGTTAACGTTAACACGGAATCCAAAAAGGTTTTTTTAAGATATTCCACCATATGAAGTGCATTGGAATTAATTTTATGATTTAATATCACATGATCCATTTTATGTAATTAATACGAATTTTGTATCGCACTAGAAGCTAATCGGTATTGGGTTTTTTCGATCCTCATAGAGTCTATGTGCATCATCGATGGAAGAAGTATTTGGTAGAATTTAAGATCATCATATTGTTTTAAATTAGGAATAAGTTCATTAATATGGAAGAACACAGGCTTCAAAGTTAAATCTGGAGAACAGAGTACGACTTTGATAATTGAACCGTCAATGATGATCCTCAATACAGCCTACTATTTAAACAGTGCAAGTAAATCATCATAGCAAAGTTCTACGAAAACCAGACTTCTGTAATTTGCAACTAACAAGGCATGCGACATTTTGTCACATTTAAATCTGTATATATTACATCACATTGATCCTTACATTTGATATCTTTAGGCGGGTACAAAGTTGCATGCAAGGTTGGTCACGTAGAACTCCAGACAACCATAATGCTGATCAAAAATTGCAAGGAATAATCTGAGGATAATCGAACTTAATAGCAGTGTAAATAAATTCAGTATGTCCTGTCTTATGAATTGGAGCAATATCAGAGCGTTTCTAGTAATAGGCCTAATATAGAAAAAAAAAAGACTTGAGTAAGTTGGTAATTATGTAATACAATTGAATAAATGACTAATGGCAGCATGGCCTAAGGTTACAGAACAAAAATGAATAAGAATATACAAGAGTGTAATTGACATGACATCTATGGTATTAACGAGTACCTCGCAGAGGACTAAAATGTCATCCGATGTGTTATCGAAATGACATCTATGGTATTAACGAGTACCTCGGAGAGGACTTAAATGTCATCCGATGTGTTATCGACATGACATCTATGGCATTAACGAGTACCTCGGAGAGGACTTAAATGTCATCCGATGTATTATCGACATGACATCTATGGCATTAACGAGTACCTCGGAGAGGACTTAAATGTCATCCGATGTGTTATCGACATGACATCTATGGTATTAACGAGTACCTCGGAGAGGACTTAAATGTCATCCGATGTGTTATCGACATGACACCTATGGTATTAACGAGTACCTCGGAGAGGACTTAATTGTCATCCGATGTGTTATCGACATGACATATATGGTATTAACGAGTACCTCGGAGAGGACTTAAATGTCATTTGATGTGTTATCGATGTCGCTAAAAATGAAAATTATTAATAAGAATATTAGATTGCAGTTGTTTCATAAAGTAAAAATATTATGGGGAAATAGTTATGGATTGGGATTTGGGTGAAATAACAGTATATTTGTATTTATCTAGATGTTGAGAAGCCTATATTGGATTGTCCGGTTAATACCATGGAGTATACTGAGATAGATTCTGTGGTGGCATTGGTTAACTACTCAGGTCTTATATCTGCGAGAGATAACTCAATGGAAGTACTAACCATACATCCAAATCCAAACACAATATTTCCAGCGGAAATTACATTTGGGGAAACACTTTATAGTTTTACAACAAGTGACTCGTCTGGAAACACAGATTCGTGTATGTTTAATGTGACGGTTCCAGGTGAGAACAGTTTTTCGAGTGACCAAAAATGCAGAGATCGCATAATTGGAAGGCACGCTTACCCGGAATTATCGAAGAAATCGTCTAGAACTAGCCTAAAAGAGCTCGATAAATATGAGTGTTTTCTTATCCAACACTAACCTTTAGAAAAATGTAGGTAACTAATCATGTTTTTTAAAGGATCTTTTTACATCTTTGGTGTAGATTCTGAAATGAATGCGCCTTTAATATTCAGATGTGCTGCTCTCAATTATCGACTGGTCTTGCTTTTGATAGTGCGGTACTCACTTTGTTTCGTATTCAATCCTTCCACCACATACATTTGACCCAACACCACTCGCTCTCACCATTATGATCCTAATTTATTCTTACTTTGTAGTCAGTTTAACAATGTATGAACGAAGAACAGTCATTGACATTCCTGTGACATCTGAACCAGATACTATTATATTTACTGCTTCAACTACGCACGCATTAAAACAAGGTATAGTATAGTAATTTGTATGAAATCCGTGATTAATTTTAGCTTACATTCTTTCCTCGATGGATTTTGCAAGATGGGCCAATTTAGACAATTTATACCTCATATACACTTCCCAGACATGACGGGAAAGTCTAGTTTGAGAGTGTTGTTTAAAATGGCCACCTGTGGATTTGAACGCTTATATCTCGGTAACCACTGATTTGGGTTTAATTTTAAATTGTTCGCAGCATGCATGTTCCTATTTAATAAACATATTTGTTCAAAAATGGCGGGAAATGCTACTTCTAGCACGTTGACGTTTTTATTATTTATTTTATATATTCAGGTATAAAACAGTCTATACAAATCGGCAGACTGAAATTAATTGCAATAAAAATATAAACATCATTGTAAAACATATAAACACCCTTATGAATAAATCTAAAAAAATATACATATTGCAATAAAATAGCATTTACAATACACAAAATAAAAGATAAAAACCAATATTACTACACTGTACATACAAATAGAATTGGCAAACAAAAATGGACAACAAAATCCATGAAACCACTTTGCTAAACAGAAAACCATTGATGCTAATGATGCTTATTAATTAAGTTAACCATGGTGGGAATAGACGAGGAAGATAGTCTAGCCGATTTACAGAGAGGAACTTCAAGAAGGCGGTTGGATCTGAGAGACCTTGTTGACCTGTGATGGTGGGGGGGAAGCATTTCTCTAAAGAAGCTTTCCCCGAAGACCAGAACAAGATTCTCTCTTCTATCAACAAGGGTAGGTAGCCCTGTAACAGACAAAGCACTGATCATAGTTAACATAGTTAAAACCTAAAATGATACGGAAAGCTCTTTTTGTACTTTTTCAATAGCCTCAGACATAGCTTTACTGACTGCACCATGCCAAACAGGGGCAGCATACTCTAAAACTGGTCTTATATGAGCAATATAAATAGTTAACAAATCCTTAATTTGAATTTTAACTTTCTTCAGAATAAAGAGAAAATAAACGCCTAGAAGCTCTAGACACAATATTACTAGTATTAAGATCCCACTTGGGATCATTTTGAACAATAACACCCAGAAGAGTCATATGCTTAACAACATCCAAAGTACAACCATTAAGGGTAAAAGAAGGAGATATGACATCATCTGGTTGGTCTTTGAGAAAATTAACCACCATGACATGACACTTGGAAGGTTTTGGAATCATATTGTTAGACGAACACCAAGAATTAAGATCGTCCAACATGGACTGCATTGAGGGAAAATTACCCCTGCGAACAACCTCACCAAGTGTGAGGTCGTCTACATACTTCCACCGTCTGCAGCACTCAACACAAGCACCATTAATAAGAACAAGGAAAAGTACTGGTCTGAGCAGTGTACCCTGCGGAACACCACTAGTCAGTGACTTGGAAGGTGACATAAACCCTGAAAATTTGGTGTTAAGATGACGACCAGTAAGAAAGCTGCAGACGATGGGAATAATAGACGACCTCACACCTAGGTAAATTAATTTAATAGTAATAGTAGTAGATTATTTAGATTACCATATCTCCGTAAACAGTGTTCGTATTGACTCAATGTTGGTTGCAAATCGATCAAAACAAGAATTTGCTAATAGGAACTATTTTAAAATAATGATGAGAAATGTACTTCCTGACCTTTGACACTTCGTATACATTAAACCATTGTATTCCCTATATATTATTGCTAAGTATCCGTGATTTTCATATGCTAAGCAACATAGCATTTACGATAAAAACTGGGGCTTTTGAATTACAAATGATCACATGTAATAAATACACCAATCTCCAAAAACCATACCTTAGTTAATCATCATGTAATTATTGAAACCTAAATATGCAAATTAAGGATTAAAACTAATTGACGAACTGTTCTTTATTGGATAAAGATATTCTCAACATCTACTGGAATATAAGCCAGTATACCTACTGATCCTAATATTTCAACAGCCACGAACGTGTATTAGACTTTTATTCTGGTACTTGATTTCACACCTGGTCTATGTATATGGTCAATTGTTAAGCACAGTTTGTTGATATATTTACCTTTTTATTTTTCTTTTTACTTAAATTAAAATTGTTTCTTTGAATTGCTTAACTACCCTTCGTTATACCGTGTTGTTTTTATCCAACGATTAAACAAAATAACTTTAAGCCAATTATTGTGTTTGTAGACGGGCCATTCGTTATAATTGCGAATCTAAACATTTTACAAGATAATACCACACTTGCATCAAGGTGAGTTTAATGTGTTATAAAGTAATGTAATATTGTAGTAGGTATTGAATTATCTGTACGAAATGTACGTTGTATACAAATTAACATTTTTATTGTTTTTTTTTAAATTACTTTTGAAGCAATGGAGAAATGTATCCAAGTGCAACTCACGTAGTAACCATTGATATCTACAATAAAAACTATACAACAATAAGTACACATTGTGTGATCTACTTTCCTGTTATTAAGGTAAGATTTTTTTCGCCATAATAGTAATGGTGAAGATTACGACAACAAGGATGGCATGCGCAAAGACAACACTTTAGTTTTAAACTTGATTTGATTTATTGTGATACCATACACAATATACATAATACAAAATAGTAACAAATACAAATTTAAAACACTGTAATTGTTGCAATGATGATGATGATGACGATTATGACGGAGATGGCGACGGCGACGACGACAGTGACGGTGACGGTGATGATGTTGATGTAATGACGATGATGAAGCTGATGGCGATGATAATAGTGTTGTTTTTAAACCTTAGTGTTTTTTTATTTCAAGGAATTCAAAGATGGTCTGATTCCAGTTTGTTTCTATACTCATTACAAAGGAAACCTATCGTAAGAAATATCACTTCTGCTTTATTTAATTATGCAATTAGTATATTGTCTGTTTTAAAAGTGCTTTATAACTACATTACATGTTTTATTGAAAATTGTAATACTTTTAAATCAAGAGGTACGCTCTTTTTGTTGGGGGCCACTGGCCGATGGTTTCCTCTTTGGACAATGTTTGACGAATTTTTATTAAATAAATCAATATTATGTCTAATCCACTAACAAGTGTATTAATTTATAATCTGCTTGGTTATGGTAAGGAAATATTGTCTCTTTAGATTCAATTAGCCCCTTAATTCCTTCCTTCCAACTACTATAACAAATGTCCTTTTACAGTAACCTACAATCGTGTCATAAACGCTTCCGTGCTAAGACTGGATTTTTTCTTTCCTCTAGTCTTTCTCACCTTTTTTACTCTCTTATATTTTAAAGATTAATCCATTTTCTACAATTCCACCAATATAAGCCTGTATACAATTATAGACTGTTTATTTTGTATAATCCTGTTTTATATATTTACTGTTGTATAATGTCCATGCGCATAAATGCCTTGTGGCATCTACATAGGAAAACAATAATTTAATTGAACTGAACTGAATTTATATTGCATAATGTTTAGGATTAAGAAATGTGAAATAGAAGTTGACATGGTTCATGAAGTTGTGTGTAGAACCTCGGATACTCAAGTTTTTCCAATAACACAAACATCATACTGAAATGTAGCGTCTTAATACTAATTCCAAGGTGTTTTGCTTTAATTTTATTAGTAGCTCCTACACACTTAGTACACGTTTTCCGTTCTTGTTAGAACAATACTAATTAATGAAATAATAATAAAACAACTCCAATAAATTGTATTTTTCTTCACATACAGCGAGATTTATCGACACTTTCCGAAGGTTTATAAACATTTTATTACTAAAGTACACCAGGAACAGTGGAACTCCGCTGTTTCTTGAGTACACACATTCATTTTCATTAGCATTTACCATCCGGAACTCTGGATAAAGATATTTGTACCGGACTACTTCCGTATTACTGAACTAGATGTTGCAGAAAGAATTTACTATTCGGTAAATGATAAATCGCTAAAACCATCTGACAACCTTGGGACTCAATTTATCCCGAGTGAAAAAGTATGGATAATAAACATGAAAAGCTTAACAGCAAAACTTATTGTAC
>JAOTQE010088032.1:0-15006 GCA_025631205.1 Nesometra sesokonis
AGAAACTCTAATTAGTAGGGAATTTTTAATTAAATAACTATATAATGAAAATATACAACCTGGCGACGTCTTGACTGTAAGTTATTTATCCAAGAGTTCTAAAAGCAACCTTTTTGCAGCTTCATGACAGAGAATGATTCGAATATCGGTGTTGATACATATTTCGTGTTGGAGTATCAAAGGTAATAGAAATCGAGTTCAAATGGGACAGACGAACCGACCGACTGGGTACTTTACCATTTAATATGTAGGCTTTAATATGTAGGATTTTATACAGCGCTCTATACAATTAAGTCTCAGGGCGCTCTGCACATTATTACCCCAATTATTGGCACGACGTCTGGCCAGAGAAAATGTCATGAACCAAACACATTAGGAAGGTTTTGAAACTTTACGAAACTAAGCTCGCTCACCCTCTAGTCGGTAAACGTCGCGACATTCTTTATTTTCAACCTCGTTCTGTATGTACCACCGTAGAAACTTGAGTACCACATTTGGAAAACACTCCTATTCAGGTCAACCGTGTACAAAATCCAAAAGTGGGAATTCCATAACGTAATAACTTATTGATTTTAAATTAAAAATAATTCAATAATTTAATACTAAATAGGCCTAACAAAAATAAGACCAGGAAAAGCAATGTAGTACATTTTGCAGAACTATATGTAGCTAGGCCTATCTTAACACATTCGTCCCTTGATCGGAGCTTTAAATACTGTTAATTTACCTTATCTAGTCTATACTGTGTATAGTTTTTACGACAGATACTTTGTATTTACATACGGTACCTAAACCACACTTTGCATGTTATTGCTTCTTATGTGAGCGATTGTGCCTGTCATGTATGTCTATAGGGACCAAATAAATCTTCAATCTGAATCTTACAACACATATCCACAAATAAAGCATCAATTGATACATCAATAAATAAAGAAATCAATAATCAATAGTGTCATTTAGAAATCAATAGGTTAATTATACTGATAAATGCAATCATTTAAATACGCCAACCCAGAGGTACAGTAATAAGATATGTGCCTAGACTCTGATGAGTACGTGTTTTTAGCAAGTGGGAGAAGGTCGTAAATCAACCAACAGGATTGATATTGTGTGGTTATCCGATAGAATTGCTGCAGAAACGGGTGATTAACCTATCTGACGTAATAAAATTATCCGATTCTATCCGATAGTTATCCAATAATTGACCTAAATGCGATAATGTTTTACCTTTGACACGGATTAAACCTTGATCTTGCTTTTGCAATGATTTCACCGCTGTTGACCAGAGGGCCACGCGAGGAAAAGGGAAATCACCAAAAATTCACCTGAAGTTGGTGGAGTTTGCGCAGTTCTTTTTAATTAAATTAAAAATGTATTTGATTGGATGATATTTTATCGAATAATTTAAATTTTTTGCGGAAACACGGCCTAAGAAACTACCTGCTAAATTCCAAACCAGACCAATGAAAAGTTGAATAATAGCATATATCGCAAATATATAAAATAGATCACAAATCAACCAACAGATCAACCACTTACTTGCTTAAGCCTTTTAACTCCCTGCAGAGCATAGGCCACGGACAAATGCATTCCATTGACTTTGATTTTGGGCAAGCCTGGAGGTATGCCAGTTGTGTCCCATCTTTCTCACTTTTCCTCCCAAGTTCTGCGCCAGGTATTTCTCGGTCTTCCTCTTACCTTGCGTTTTCCACTGTAGTGCTCTTTTCGTAATGTTTCAGATCAACCAGCTGACCAACTAACCAATGGGATGACCGACACATCACTAAGAAACTAAGAATAATTTTATTAGCTTAAAAAATAATGTCAGGAAATTTTTTGGGTTTTTTTATGGATGTGTAAACTTTAGTATCCCATATCTTCGCTCACAAACCACCAATTTTTTATGATTTAGTGTAAATTGTCTTTGATTGTTACTGACATCTGGCACTTTCAAAATGGATGCCGTTTTTACCTAATATTAGATATAATTATAACAGAAATAGGTTACAACAACAGTTAATATTAAAACAAACATTTACTTTATAAAATATACTTAAATCATTCTGAACGGAAACCGCATCAAGTTTATTACCATCCAAGCATGAGTTTTTTTCTTAAGCGGGTAACAGTTGCATTTATAAATTTTCGTGGTTCTATTTCTCAAAAAGAGGCCTCTATATAACTTTTATTTTAGGTCATTCTATTTCTCAAACGGGCATGAAAAACGATGTTTGTTTCAAATTTGGATAAAATCCACCTATACGTCACGAACTAGGCAATAGTTCTTACATTATTGTACCCCTGAGGTGGATACAATGATTCTTTTCATACAATTGTTCTTTTCGTTTCACTAAAGGTGACTGTGGTACACACAGGAATCCAAAAATTGTTAAACGGGAGGACAGATGCATTTTACAGTTGGAAGGGCACAGAAAAACTGACTGCGCCAGGGATGGGTTTCTATGGGGATCCTCCCCCATAGAAAATTTTTTAAAATAATAACCTCTAGACGCTCATACAGGGCATCTTGGACTATACAGTCGAAAACTGGGGATCGCCACTCAAAAATATGTAGGGATACTTTTCTTTTCTCTTTATATTTTTAAATCTTTAAAATTATATTTGGTTGATTACGAAGGAATGTACCTCCGTGGTTCCTTGGATCCGCGCATGGACAAAGCATAAACATGTTTGTTAATAAATTGTTAATTTCCTTAAAATTTGCGTTTATCTTGATTATTTTCGTTCATTTGGTTCCATTTACCATATATTTGATCTGAGAAAGTCTAATTTTCTTAAACTTGAGAGAAGCTTTTAAAGAAATCTATAAAAGCAGAGACTACCTGACGTTATTGATTTTAATACTTGTAAGCAGTTAGAATTCTTTATAGATTCATGAACGTATTTAATTTAATTTTGACTATAACATTTTTAATATTTTTATATTTTAGGAAGATGCGGTAGTGATATTTTCGAGACTGAAGGGGGAATTGTGAGGTTTCCTAGCCACGGCAGCAATTATAGTAACAACCAAAAATGCGAATGGTGGATACATGTTCCTTTTAGTAAAACAGTTAAAATGAAGTTTATATTATTAGACATACCAAACACCTATAAGGAATGCTCACAAGGAGACAACGTTGCATTATATGATGGCTACCAGCAAGAAATTTTACTTGGGACAGTATGTGGAATTGAGGGATCAACCGTATTTCGCTCTCACTCTAGTGTGGTTGGTGTTATTTTTCACTCCGATGCTGAAGTTACTGGATCCGGTTTTGTTTTGCAGTATTTTGCCATCAAAAGGGATATTGGAAACAGAAACCCGCTTGCAAGAGACATGTCATCTGGTGACAGTAATGATTTTATGTCACCAACCGTGTGGAATAGGACAACAAGACAAGCACGGTCAAAGAATCCTGCAACAAACCCATTGGCAATGTTTATGTCATTCTCACTAAGTCAACTGTTGACACCTCGCCAGAAACCTACTAGTCCTTCAGTTTCCCAGAATAGCAACACAGTCTTTCCCTATACGACAACCTCTGGTATTCTTCCTGAAACCTTAACCAACGTGAATGAAACTCAACTATGTGACTTGTTAGAAAAGACGTTAGAAGTGAGTTACATGATGGAAGACCACAATCACGATATCGTGCAAGAAGAATTGGAGACCAATCAAGAGACGTTGAACGCGTTGTCAAAACTGTTCAACGGGAGCAATTTGGAAACCGAATGTGTAAAAAACATTAGTAATACCTATAACAAAAAATTAACTCAAATCATAGAAGACATCAACTGGGCTTTTACAACTCCAGCCATACCAACCGAAGGTGTAGTCGAAATGAGGCAAATTCCAAATCCAGAAATAAGCGATTTGAAAGAATCTATGAATATTGAATATATAGTTGAATTGTGTTCAGAACTGAATTCCTCTATAGCTGATACTATAGATTCACTGCGCTTACTTCAAAAGTTGGATTCGGTTACTGTTGACGGGGAAGATCCAGTTCAAATGATTATTGATAACGTGGAACAAGCTTTATTTAATCTCATTGACCGTGTTGAATGGTTTGAAAATATGATAGCAAACGAAACATGCTTAAGTGAAATTAAAAACAAGATTCCAAAGTTATTAGATTCAGCTCAGATTGGTAGCATTGATACAAATGTCTACTTAAATGAAAGAGTTCGGTTTATTTGCAGTACGGAGTTAACCGAAGCTCAAGGGATCTTCTACTCACCCGGTTTTCCGAGAGCGTATCCTAATAATGTTGAATGCGAGTGGTTTATCTCTGTCAATTCCGATAAGATGGTAGCTGTAAAGTTTGTGGATTTCAAGATTGATTCCGTACCGCAAGTAACTGGATGCGACCGTTCTTATGATTACATAGAAGTCGTGTACTGGTCTAATGGCAAGGTTCGCAAAGTGGACGTGTATTGTGGAGTGATACCTCCACCTGTTATAGTTTCTCTGTCAAGTAAAATATCACTTATTCTTCGGACTAACGATAGGGTAACAAACGCTGGATTCATAGCCGTATACACTGAAGTTAGCCGCTACCCGGTTCCTGATCCAAGTAAAATTGCGTTTCCAGTCGAGCTAGCTTACGCGTTTATCTTAGCTACAAACTCACCCTTCGTTACTGAATCCGAGTCGGACCCATTCCGTGTACTACTTCAAGATGGCCACGAGTGCGTACATTATCTCGTTGAGTCACAAGGCACATTTTCGTCTCGTGAAATGATGATCGACAAACCACATGTCAGGTGTGTTTGGAACATTCTGACAGAACCTTGGAAAACTATTATCTTGCATATATCGTTCAATCTAAGTCCCAGTAAACTTGATGGAAGTTGCGACACAAACCGCGCATATATCTTACTAATTCAAAATAATTCGACAGTCAAAGACGGACCTCTTTGTGGAAAGCAAGACATTCAAATGATATCAAATGCAAATTCAATCAAAGTTGTTGCGAACCTAAATGGTGAATTTGGCTTGAACTTTGAGGCACGCTATATCACGCAAGACAACCCGAATGCACATAAACGTGTATTTTTACAAAGTGTTGTCGCCGAAGAAACTGCTACATTACCGTATGTAGATGAATTTCCATCTTGTGGTGATATACTGACAGCAAAAGAGGGAACCATAGAGTCACCTAATTATCCAAAAGAATACACTAAGAACATAAACTGCTTGTGGAGTATTCTTGCCAATCATGAAGAATTCATTGTGCTAAAATTTGACGATTTTGACTTGGACGCCACAACTGTATCTCAAACTTGCGATGATCTGTATTCTAAAATTACTATCCATTATTACACAAATAGAATCGTTTCTGAAGACTACTGCGGTACCGGTTTACCACCAGTGATTATATCGAAAGGTGATCAGTTAACTCTTACGTTTAGTAGCCTAAATGGGTATGGCAGAGGATTTAGAGCTAAATATAAAACGATTACAAGAAAGCAATTTCCATCTATTCAAAATGTAGGCTGGAAACATGTTATTGATAATCGTTACAACGAGAGTACTTCACGGTTAACGACTTCAGCTTACGACGCTCAACGACTTCATATTGAAACGTACGTAGATGCAGACGACGTTACCTATAATTGCACCTTCAGCTTAACCGATAAATTTGGCACCTTTTCAAATCATGTTAATAAAAACAAATTCTATCCACACGACCTAGTTTGTAAGTGGAATATGATCGCAACTACCTCTTCCAGAATTTCTCTACATTTCAGTGAATTTAATCTTGGTAGGCCACACAATGATATCTGCGATACTGACTACTCGTACGTCACTGTCCTCAGAACGAATAAACACGGTGTCGTGGAAGCAGAAAGATACTGCGGAGATAACAGACCTGCGGTGGTCACGTCTTACGGACATCTTGTAGTCATGTACCATAGAAAAAGAGGTATTGGTCAAGGATTCAAAGCAAGGTATATTTCAACTGAAATAACACCAACAAGTACAGTTTCCACCAGCTGTAGCTTCTGGCCGAAGAGTGGCAGCGGTCGGATTGAAATGTCTCCAGAACCGTTTGATGAGTATCAACATAACATATGTGTTTGGGAGTTCCTGCCTAAACCTGAGCATGTTGAAAGCCTGCATGTGAACTTTGAATATTTTTATCGAGACACTGAAGGAGATTGTCGACTAAATGAGCCACATTTTATCGTCACATATACAGATTCAATTGAGCGGGAAATCGACGACGTTTTCTGTGGTACAATTCCATCAGAATTCACATCTGCTAAAGGCAGTATGAGCCTGACGTTGTTTAATATCGACAAAAATACTGAATTTAAAGCAGTGTATTCATCTGGAAATATCGGTAGGATGATAGCTGAACAGCCCCTAACAGGACCTTGTTTGTTCACTTTCACAGAAAAAGAAGGCGAATTTAGCAATAATGAGGTTGCGAATTCCTACGGAGAGTGTGTTTGGCAAGTTAATGTTACTAGCGACCTTGTGATAGTACTTATTTTTGAAAATGCAAAATTAACGGACTGTAACAAGCTGGTCGTTGTAGACGTTCGTGACGATGTACCCTTTGAGGTTGACACGTGTAACATACAAAAGAACGCATTCCTTTCATCGTCGAATTTTCTTGAAGTAAAGAAATTAAAACATTCTAATATCAACTTCAAATGTTATTACAACGCTATGAGTCCATTTGCTGGTGCATATAGAATGTTTCCTCCACCCAAGGATATGCCCACACGGTTTGACCATCATATTGCCACCAGTACAGTAAAGCCTGAAGATGGATTCAGTTCACTACACGAGATAGGAAAACCACCTCAAAAGAAAACAGTAAACGTTACACAATCTGCGACAAACATTAGATCTACTGGTGTTTACAAAACAACGAAGAAACCATCCATTCTACTTCATGAATTTAAATCTCAAACAAACACACATTTAAGTAATACAGTTAAATATCAAACTAGTGAAACATTAATAAAACATGACCTCACCTATAATATGATTTTATATTCTCCAGATGGAACTATTAAATCACCAGGTTATCCAAATTCATATCCGGTAGCTACAGAATTCAATTGGACAATCTCGGTCGGTGATGCTGGCCTCATTGTTCTCGACTTTATAGATTTCGAAGTTAACCATTATTCTCTTCCAGATGATTGTGAACCACTTTACGGATATCTGGATATTATTTCAATTAAAAATCATACAACCCTTAAACGCATATGTGGAGAGACTGTGTTACCGAAGTTCGCTACAAATTCAAGTGAGGTGAAAATTGTTCTGGATACACAGTATGGGTTTGGGAGAGGGTTTCATTTAGAATACTACACAGTCATGCCAACTGGTGATCGTGTAAACACATCCGTAAGAGAAAGTCAGTTTAGAGCGCTGATACCTATGATTCCCATTAAAAAGCTCACGACTCCTCTCCAGACGACCATTATCCCTGTTCAGACGACAACGACGTCTGTTCAAAAACCCACAATACAAATTCAAAAGTCAACGATTGTTCTTAAAAGCTTAACGATTAAGCCTGGTGATCCAATTGGGACACAGAAACCATGTCTTACAAAGTTAGTCCAGCGAAGCGGTTCATTCTCCTCTTTAGGCTACCCTAAAGGAATTTCGCCTAATACAAACTGCAGATGGGAAATAACCTCTCCTAGTAATAAATTTATAATGCTTGAGTTTGAAGAATTTGAAGTGGGTAAACGAACTTACAATTCTAAATGCAGCAAGACGCAAGCCCACGTCAAAGTCTACAACGTCCACACCACCAATAAGTCAACCACTGATAATATATTTTGTGGCAACATAAAACCAGATGTTATATTTTCAAATTCAAACGTTCTCGTAATTTCGATGATAACCTTTGATTATGAGGTAAAGGGTTTCTATGCGAAGTATACGGAAGTTGATGGAAGTTTCATCTCGGGGTACTTTGCAATTAAATCATCACTTACAACGACTAAGATGGTATTCAATGATAATGAAATAGCCAAGCCAGCTACGGGCAGCATATGGACAGATGTGGCAGATATGGTTACTACAAACCATTCTCATAATACAGAAATTAATATCCAAGGAAGGTTTCTTCTAAGAACACCAGCTAATAGTAATATTACCACAACATCGATTACTCCAGGCATGTCCAACTCAAATGGCACCACTGTAACTTACAAAAATACAACGTCATGGTTACCGGGTATGAGGTTTCTAGGTGAACTTCCTCATCCGGCTAGAAATTCAACGAAAAGATTATTTGTAATGCCCAATTCTGAAACGACACCGAAATTGACTGTACCTCCAATAAAAACAGAATTAACGACTGTTAACACCACAGTAAGTGAGACTACGTCACCTGGACCTAGATTGACAACAGAAGCAACAACGTCACAACCAACGAGAAACCCAGACGAGACGACTGCACACACAACTGAATCTAAACAAAAAGGTAACGTATTTTCAATGTTTATGAAGAATGCCTTTATTTACAGTTCTCAAAAGTTTAACTAGCAATTTTATCAATTTCTAATCATGGGAAGAGATAGTCTATGCGTAACTGGGAATTTTTGTAACTATTTTTAGGAAATGCCTGTCATATTCTAAGTTTTCCTTCAATTATGTAATTTTAACGCTCGACTCTTCGACCCAATTAAAATATAAAGCAAAGCGCCCTCTATATAAATATACGCTTAAAATAACCTGCAATCGTGATTGACGATAAAAAAACCCAATTTTTTTGTACTTTAAAATTAGTTTGTACGTTTAGTTGATGCAGCATTGTAGGCCCATGTAAACGTTTGTTTCTTTTTTGTCTTAGAAACTTTACTTTCGAAGAAGGAAACACGGCTTGCTGTTTACATTACAGTAGGAGTTGCTGGAATTCTTGGACTGCTCTTTCTCGCTCTGGTTTTTGTCTGCTCGCGAAATTCACGCTCAATTGATATCCAAGCAGCTCACCAAGAAATTCTCCATCCAACGTATAGAACTTGGGGTTCGCCCCCCAGCCGCTTTCCAGCAGAGCACGAACGTTTGGTGTGAACCAAACATACAATTCATTTGTATTAATAAAACATACACATTATTAATAAGGACATAGAGTATCTTATGTTATAACATGTAATACGGCAGACTTTTCATTTTTCTTAGAACAACTTCTAAGAAATAAATTACAAAATTTGGGTTTTCATAGTCATGCAAAGTAACGAATGATGATTGAATCGGGTTTATGTTAAATGGTGAACTGTGTGATCTGTGATCGAGAACGAAGTACAGTAGTTTGGTGTATTCTATAATATACTTATACATGAGAATATAAATTATAGATATTTATAATTATTATATTAATTAATATTTAGTAATATTTTGTAAAACGGATACTTAGTTTTGTACGTTCTAAACGGCGTCTGATTGGCTGTGTTTAATCTAATTTGTACATAATAGTATGATTGTAAATTATAATTTAATTCTATAAAATAATTATATTTAGATTATATGAATTTGTCATAGCAAACTGAGATACAGTCCTCAGTGGAAAAAAGAATTTGCCCAAATTTGTTTACTTAAGGACTTAATGTAATTGATTATGTAACGGTTTATGATCTGTTTTGATAAATATTGGATGCATTATTTTTTTTGTATTAAAAACAATCCTTATGTGTTGCCCATTAATGTGTTTTTATACTAAAGCTAGCCATATACTTTTTGAATGGACAAAAATGGTGCAGTATATACTGCACTATCATTATAAAATGTAATTATATTGATACTGTGTAGTCTATTAAATGCTACATTAATTAGGTCTGACCTTGAGCATATTCTATAATAGATCTATGTAAAAAATCTCTGTCCACAGGGAAAGTAAACATTTTGGGGCTATTACCAAACTTTTTCCACTCAGCATTGTATCTTAGTTTCCTGTGTTATATATACAATTAATTATAACATTATTAAGATAATTTCGTCGGTTACTCCATTTGTAATTTCACTATTACAAAAAAAAAATGATACGTAACAATATAAATTTACACAAGTCAAGGCTTGTTCTTGAATAATTATCCAATTTGTATACAGAATAGTATGAACGTAATTATATGAATATATTTTATATAAAGTAAATTATAAAATTACTAAGAATATTTAAAATCTAATACTGCATTTGCAGATTTCTTTTTAACAATTCAGCGTTTATCCTAAATTCTTAAATGTGTATTCATATCAAAAGGTGTGTAAAGGTTAATTATGCCTACATTTAATATAGCACCATAATTATAATTTATTAGAATACAGGGCAAAGTGTCAAATTTCAAATAAATGTTATTTTTTCTGAACAATAAAATTCTAGAACTATTTTATAATCCTAATTTACACTGTTGACCATTGACCAGCAAAAATGGTTAAGTACTGTATTTATATGAATACAGTACATTTAATTAACTACATTATTGAATAATTTTAAATATTGGTAATATTAATTACAGTAATTGTGTCTGCTGTAGTAATATTATATACCTTGTCATTGTATGTGACCAATTAAGGGTTCTATTACGTGTCTATAGAAAATGCCATGTTAGGTCATTAGGTGTGATCAAGTAAGGGTTATATACGTGTCTATAGACCATACCAAGTTAGAGCACATCACATGCCAGTATTAACTGTCAGAGGTAATGGTCTGACCATTTGAATTGGTGGTTAGTCAACGTGCTTGGTCCACTCTATTTGGTTGTAAATTTTAACATATGCGCCCATTAACATCGGCCTATCTTTGGTGTTTTTCTAATGTCTCCAATAAATTTCTTGCGAACAAAAACAGAAATAAATATTGAAAACTTAAATTATATTTGCCTAATTTACAGTCGAGCAATACTTAAAGTAGGAAAATGATAGAAAGGGTTTTCTGGATATCTAAAAAACAAATCACTCGGTCGTGAAAAAAAAACCACGATACATCACAAAAATAAAGCTTGACAGCGTTGCACAGCACGGACGGTATAAGTTAAGGAGTGTAAATTATAAATTTGAGGACGTTTGAAGTTTTGGTATGCGAGTAGTGGCAAAAGAGGTGGGTTTTTTTGACAAATCAAAGATGGCGTCCAAGTCATTTGACATGAGATGCCCATTTTCGAACTCGTCGGCGTCGGGGTAAAGTAAGCAATGTATATTCCAAATTTGAAGACGTTGACTAAAAAGGTGACGAGATGGCGACCAAGTCATGTGATATTGGGTACCGTAACCATTTCCGAAGTCGTCGGATGAGGTAAGGTAAGCAGTGTACATTTTAAATTCGAGCCCGTTTTAAGTTTTGGTATAGGAGTAGTGGCCAAAATGTTGGGGTTTTTAATCCAAGATGCCGGCATTCCATGTGACATGGTCTCATGGAATATCTCGTCCGAGATATTCACTTCATCTCAACGTAATTTAAGTTACTATGAAAAAAATAATTTGCTCGATATTTGTGATGTGATAACCATAGTAAATTTGAACAAGAGAGAGAATATATATCTGTTGTCGGACAGAACATGATAGGCTGTCAGGATAAACACGAGACATTAAGGCTGGTATCCTCGAAGTCGGCCTAACCTTAGAACAGCACTTTGTTCTAGACTATCCATAAACCTGCAGACCATCAAATAAAGTCCTGTTTTTAGGCCTGGACTAAAGTGTCACCATGATACAATTTTCAGTTGGTCGTGGATTAAATGTAAATTTAGTCCTAGACTAAAATTAGTCCGCTTCCGAGTATACCAGCCTAAAACATTAGACACAAAACTACTAAGTTTCTGAAAGTAAAAACGTTCAACAGTTAAAATAATCTTGGCATGACTTAAGTTTAACATAATTTAAATACATTGATAAATGAATAAAAAATAATGACTAAGAATACAAATACTATATTGATTAAAAATAAACGAAATTCCATGTTTAAGAATCGAATTTGGATGACTGAGAGGGCCCAGGGGACCCCTTAAAAGAACAAATAATCTGTGGAGTGATTTTTTTTTTTGCAAAAAGAGCGACTCATCTTACTCATTTTAAAACGAATTATCACTCTTTTTGGAAGGTATCCTTGACCACTACTCAAAGAGTTTTATCGGAAAAACAAATGACAATAGGCGTGGGTCAAAATTTTTGTCTGCTCACGTACAAGTGTAGGTTTTAAAAACAAGTAACTTGCTCGGAACCACCTCCCCCCCACCCCCTACAGCGTATGGACCTGAACTAGAATAAAACTTCGACTGGTGATTACAAAAAAACTGAAAAAACGTAACGGTTAGATTAGCTTGCGCAATTGTGCTAATTTATTTTCATGACCGAAATGTATCTGTTTATAGCTTGGGGCTCTAGAAATACCAAAGTGAGTATCCCAGTTCTATCTTTTTCACGGACCGTGGACGGAAGAGCGAAGGAGCTCGGTTGTTTTGAAACGGCCATGAGTCCTGGAACAGAATTGAATACCTATCTGAGGTCTCTGTTGAATGAGACAAATCGTCAATAAGATTAGTTTAAAAATCGAAAAATGTTGAAAATAATTTTCAAAGCAATTAAAAATAGTCTAGAGGGATTTAAGGAAAATGTGACTTTTAGAGACAAATTTGGATAAAAGGTGGGATCCAGGCTATGCATGTATGCTGAATCAGATTAATCCCGTTTTGAATTTTTCACCCTGTAATTTTCATAAATAAAATGACGGCCATGTATTTAAAACTACTTGGTATCCTTGCAATGACTAATCATGGAAAGTTAATTTTGGTGTCAAATTGTTGGCAAAATGGATTTTTTTTTTATTTGCTTTAATGAAAAGTTTAGCCAAAAAATTACTGGTAATGCTATTTCTGACCACTTTGAACTTTGACCAAATCTAATTATATCTCAGTAACTACTGGTCGTAGAGACTTGTGTTTGGACTTAAATTACTCGGAACATTTATGTTTTTATGTAGAATAATGAAATATTTTACCAAAATCCCACCGAATATGAGGTTATTTACATTGGAAATCATACCAGTACTGGCCATAAAGATGGTTTGCTCGAAGCATACGTTTCTACAGTATGTACTGTAATGGAACATTTTACCACAAAATGACCAAATATGAGATTACTGACCTTTGACATAATCTGACCATATCTTGGAAATGTACTGGTCATAGAGATGAGTTTGGGCTCAAATTGCTTGGAACATGTTTCTATGTACTATAATTTAACGTTTTTCCAGAAAATGATGGGTACGAGATTATTGAACTTAACTTTGACCACATAGACTGACCATATTGGTAATTGCTGGTCATAGAGGTATGATTATTGTCACAATGTAATATAGTGGAACATATACCCAAAAATGACAAGGTGTGGGGCTATCGACCTTTGAACTGATCATAGACACCTTTGGCTTAAATTGTTGGATGTTCCTGACTATGTACTTTAATAGAACATTTTTACAGAAGGGATGTTATTGACTTAAGACATTTTCATATCTCGGCAAAATGTTTACTATCTAAAATTCTTCATGCCTTTAGTTTATCATTGTAAGAAACGTATATAACCCCTGCTTGTATACATGTTGCAGTTTAATGTTTACACCCTGTCAATTACTCTCTTTTTTAGTTTTTGTGGATAGAAATGTTATACTAAATATTTTTCGGCATTTCATAACGCCTAGATGACCCATTAGGTTAAAAAATGCATGTTATAATAATAATTGTCATTGTATTAGGTAGACCTACTTCAATCATTGCCACAACATCACTATGCAATACCAGGGGCGGATAGGGGCGGATAGAGGATTTTTCAAAGGGTGTAGTGCTATAGGCTGGTGATGGGGGCCGCTGAGTCTTGGGCAGAACCAAATTGACTGTCTAAAAGGGGAGGTGTGGAAACTCTAGCACAACCCCCTGGATCCACTTCTGAACACTTCCTTCCACCACAATCTTGGTTTTCCATAATTCAGTTGGGATGTTCTTAGTGATTGGAAAGACGATCATACTATTCTGAAGACGGTACTGTTCCTTTCTTTTGAAAATTGACCAGGTTGTACAAACCCAATAGCTTAGGGTGCATTCAATACTTACATGCACACAGAGGATGGGATGGTGTGGTCTAGGATAAGTTTTATGTATGCATATTTGATACGCAGATCATCTAACTGTTTGAGAAAAACAATAACAGTATGTATCATGTACAGGGGTGGGGAGAGGGTTTGGTGGTCAAATTTGCCCTCCAGCATCAAGAAACCAGTTTTTAGTGCAAAGGAATAAAAGCTCTTTTTAACTTCAAGATACATACTGGATACAAGTATTAAAATACAGTAGTTTACCCATCCACGTTTCTTACATAAAAGAAAAAAACATTTTCTACGTTGAGTAGTACCACACAATAGACATAAAATGAGTTTAACAATTGTAAATGGACTATTCAACAAGATGTCATTTTTTGTATTACTGTATTATAAGGAAATATTAATAAAAATTTTATAAATCATATTTATCATTTTTTTTTAAGTTAACCCCTACCAAAAATAAACGAACGTCTCATTCAAATGTCAGAAAATGTCAATTGAAAGTAACATGTGTTTTAGTGAGTGTTAATATAATGCGATTTTTCAAATGGAAACTTTCATATAAGTGGAGGCTATTTTTTGCCCAGAAATTTTACATATACAGAGAAAATGAAATCCAAGTCACCATGCCTAAATCACAAGCGTATTGTAATTTATTAGGCCTACATATCCCAATGATTAATATTAAAACCGGAAGACATTTTCTAATAAATATTGAAACTAATGATGAACTTATCTCAGAAAAAAAAGTTTAATCAACATCAAACTTTGTTAGTTTTCATTAATTATTTCGTAAAATTATGGTAAATAGATCTATCAAAATCGGTCACTTTGGGATACAATGTGTCATAGTACATATAAACTCATGTAAGAAAGTATAATGCATACTCCAAGCAATGAGATACACGCCATCGTGACAAGATTCAATATTTCGACATAA